>SZWC01004361.1:4932-32633 GCA_023375785.1 Penium margaritaceum
TGCTGCTTCTGCTGCTGCTGCTACTCCTCCTCCTCCTCCTCCTCCTCCTCCTCCTCCTCATCCTCCTCCCCCTCTTTCTCCTCCTCCCCCTCCTCCTCCCCATTCTGGTGGATGCTGGGACGCGCTTCCTTGCCTTTGCAGTCCACGTCTGCACTACTGTCCGCAGCTTCTGAATGGAGATAGCAGAGGCTTCACTGCTGCTGATGCAGGTAGGATCAGGGGCGCCACTACCATGGTGTGTCCTGGAAAACTATGCACTGGAGCAAGCTTCAGCTGCACCACAGCAGACGCCTCACATCTTGGCCTTTGTCCTTCACAGCACGGGCATGATGGTACTGGCGTCTTCGACTTCGCTGGAGGTGCCAGAAATACAAGCTGGGGATGCAACACTTCTTGTGGCAGAGACGACTGGCTGAAGAAAGCGTTTGGTCAATTCACTCCCAGTGCAACACCCACTGCGAGCGCTTTTCAGACGATGAGGGCTATTGTAGAAGCAGCGAGGGCGACGGTGCAGAAGCAAATTGGTGGTGTCCGGCCGTTCCAGCCACATGCCTGCAACAACACAAGCAAAATAGCAGGGTCAGGCATTCGTAATGACAAAGACGTTGGTCGGCCAATGACAATTACCGAGGCATCTTCTGGTACTTATGCAATGCCGACAGACCTTCCTGGTGAATTCAGCAAGTTGTCTGCAACCAGCTTCAACCTTGCAGAAGAAAAGGTTCTGCCCCTTGCAGGGATCCATCAACAGTGCTTGGCTGGGTTCCTGGGGTTCAACCCTCGCCCATCAATCTGTTTTGAGAACTCAGAGCCACCAATTTCTGAAGAGATCCACAAAAGAGCTGAACTCTAGTCAAACTTTGGGTTCTACAAGAGAACGAGATAGAGTTTCCATTTCATGTGGTGAAAACAACAGCTACTTCCGCTTGGAAAAGAATCACATCAACAGTGCAGATTCAGTTGTCCATTTGTTTTCTTTTTCCTTCCTCCCAAGGAGTGCAGAAAGAAAGACAGTCATGTCTGAAATCGCCATGAATAAGTTGCCGAGCAAAAGTCTATGTGCAGCCGTTTTTGGCATCCATTGCCATGCTTTAAGGCATGAATTCCATATTTTCATAGTCTAGATGCCTGCAACAACACTATGGCAGCAAATAAGGAGGTGGAGAGGGAGGCAGAAAAAAAAGAGGACAACGCACTGCACATTACTATGTGTATCACATGTTTCAGAAGCAGAGGCAGTAAGGAGATCACAACCATATGAGACATGGGTGAATGCGCATCTTCCTCAGTCTCGATGGGGTCTTCTTGCACATCCATCGTGCGTCTTTCAGTGGCCGCACGTTTCCTTGGTGTGAGATTGTCGTTGAGAGTAGTTCGTTCTGTTGGAGTGGTAGGACGAGAGGTAGCAGTAGAGTTGTCGGTCCTTCCGGCAGCTAGGACGAGTTGAACATCAATCGTGGGAGTATTCATCTAGTGCGGCAGAAGGATCAAGTTGACAGAATGGAAAGGAGAGAAACTGTTGCGACAGAGTTAAGAGGGAGAGGAGGGGAGAGAGGAGTTGCTGCTGAGAGTTGTTCAGAGTAAAGCCGTGCGCGTTTCGGCCTGAGCCTTCATCAGCGCCTGTGAGCTAAACAACAAGAGCATGCTAGAACATATAGTTCAGACTAGCACAGTGCAGCGAGCAACATAAGGTAGGTGAGTTCACGGTACATCTGAGGGGCGGCTCCATTACAGAGCGCGCTTCCATTAGTCTGTGTGCGCTGCGATGAGCGTGTCGCACAGATCACGGATGGGAGTTCCGATGTGGGAGTACCGAGGGGCAGGAAAAAAAAAAAAAAAAANGGCCTGAGCCTTCATCAGCGCCTGTGAGCTAAACAACAAGAGCATGCTAGAACATATAGTTCAGACTAGCACAGTGCAGCGAGCAACATAAGGTAGGTGAGTTCACGGTACATCTGAGGGGCGGCTCCATTACAGAGCGCGCTTCCATTAGTCTGTGTGCGCTGCGATGAGCGTGTCGCACAGATCACGGATGGGAGTTCCGATGTGGGAGTACCGAGGGGCAGGAAAAAAAAAAAAAAAAGAGAAAAAGAAATCAGTCCGGAGCCGGGGGTGAGCCCGGATCTCTCATTCTGGAAAAAAACAGATGAGACCGCAGTTTGGGAGGTAGCGTCCAAGCTAAAAATCACCCGCGAGTGGAAATTCACAATGTTTAGATTTTAAAGACGTTTTGCAAAGCGTCTTAAACATCTAAACACTGTAATTGTTAAGACGCTTTGCAAAGCGTCCTAAAAATCTAAACACTATGAGACATGGGTGAATGCGTGATCATTTGGGATATATATATATATATTTTTATCGGGGCCAATGTTGAAGGTGTCATTTGTGATGAGGTGTGTTTGTCATGGACTTTTTCATGTGCAGTAGTTGATGTGCATGGCACAGCTCACAATCAGGTCATACATTGCCTCCAACATGACACTGATTGCACAGAGCACTCCATGTAGCATATGAGCTGCTTTTGCTTATGGAAGTAGCAATGAAAGACGCAGATCCAAAGTACATCCTCTGGGCAGCCTGGGATTCCCATCTGTGAGGCCCAGAAGAATCCTTTAGTGTTCTCTTTCGAGGAGTAGAAAATACATGGCAAATATATGGAAACTCATGAAGAAGATGTGTAGATTCCAAGAGCCAATGACGTTAGAGCTTAGAAAATCCAAACATGATCAATAAACCCAAAATCGTACTCTTGGAAAACTGTGTATGAAAAAGTGTAGTGGGAAAAGAATCAATTGGTGAACATGGATTTCAAAAACAGAATTACCCCGTACATTGTTTTCACTTGGTCTGTTTTTTCAAAAGTGAAACAATGTATGTATGCTTTGACCCTATGGCTGATGAAAAAGCTACTTGCACAAGAGTACACATTTTTGTCAACTGATTATGGAGTATATGATTTCAATCATATGAACCATAACTCTTTGTGTGTAATCGTTTTAAAAAGGGTATTATGCTTTGTGATGTTTTCTAATACCTTGCAGTTTTGCATCACAATTCATCCCCAATCTGCAGACTGCAAACGGTCATCAACAATTGCCACTGTTTGGGCTTGGCAACCAAAAGAAGTTAGGTGCTAGATTTGAGACATGGAGATTTTTTTGTACACAGGTTTTCTGAAGTGGACTGATGACACTAGATAAAAGCAGAACAATGCGTCTTTGCATGTTTCAGGATCTTTTCATGGGGCAGATATGTGGCCTATAGGATTGGCATTTTTTTTTTCAGCATTGTTGAGGTTTTTTCTCTGTCACCCAGAATGATGGTATTTACAGTCTGGTTTCCAGAACATAAAAAATCTGGAACAGGTGACCGGAGAGGAAACAATCAGGCCTCCATAAGCAGCTACAGCAATGATTCTTCAGAGTCTAAGAGCCCTAAAAAACGAGGCACCTCATTCAACGATTCTACGGGTGATGGCTGGGGACTGAGTATGTGCGGTAAATTTCTGCTTGTGCATTTTTTTTGTGCATAGATGTGCCACTTTTCATGATCTACTTCAGAATGTAAGCTCTTGCCGTCATCTTATGGAATACTAGCAGTAGTTTATGTCTGCAGAAACAATGTGGAACCGCATCTCTTCATACATGGAAAATCCCTTTCCAGTGGGCAAACATGCAGGTGCCTACTCTAGGAAGCAGTTTTCTCAACCACAATCTATTGGGATTGTGCGACAGAATTCAAGCAGGGATGCTGGCTGTTGATCCTTCTTTGTAGGGTCAGAAGATTATGATGGATATGAGGTTTCCAGAAAGTGACAAAAATGGGTTACTCGATGAAAATGATCCATAAATCATAGAGTTTACATCACAGGTTACAACAGACTTTACGGAACTCAATTCGGAGCCCGTTTGAGTGAGGTATGGTTTTTCAAAGTGTGGAGATCATGGTTCGGGTTCAAGTGGCGACCAAAGCACTTTCAGCACAAAGGCGGCCAGAACTATTGACCAGGATGGCTGAGAGCAGCCTATTAGGAGGAAAGATAGCTGGATGGTCTTCAAGAGACGTCAAAGAAGGAGCATTCAAAGATAATTGGCCGCATAGGCCGTGGGAGACATAATTCAAATCCATGACAATGTGACTGTCGCTCATGCCGCTAGGCTAGGAGTGTGCGAGAGGGTCAACTTTGACAGAGTGTATCTCAATTCTCCAAGGCCAAATGAGGCATGTAAGGGCATTTCAGAAATATGTGATGATGTGCTTTATCACTCGAGAGTCAACTCTGACGATCGCATTTTCTGCCTTCCTACATTTGCCTCCATGTTTTTTTTTTCCTGTTCAACCTGCAACTCTCTCTCACAAACTGTTGGTCTTGCCTAGGCGACTCTTTGTGAGCCTAGTCACCTCCCTCAGGGCTGCCCCAGTTCACATCAGTGGTATCAACGCTAGAATAAGGCCGTGCCTCATCCTTGAGGCATTTCTTGCTCCACATTGTATGTGAAAGTGGTTTGGGGGCTGAACGTTGCAGTGACATGGCAACATCCGTTTTGGTGGTGGCCGGCGTCAACATCGCCAAGTTTTAAGACAAGAATTTTTTCAATTTCAGCCAAAACATGAAGATGGTACTGATGGAGAAGGGTCTATGGAGCCAGGTGGATGAAAACTAGAAGGAATCTGCGCAAGGCTCTCTTTCTCCTGGTGAGGCCCGAACCTACCGCTAGAAGCGTCACCATGTACTTGCCACCATCTATCTCTACCTCGTCGATCGTCAAAAAATCCTTGTCCGTGGCATCATCAAGCCAAATGCGTTCTAGAAATTTTTTGAGTCCACTTATTCTTCCAAGTCAATCCTCATAAGATTTTAGCTCTATCATCGTTTTCACACTGTGAAGATGGATGAGTCCAAATCCCTGATTGACTACATCAACATGGTGAAGTCTCTCACAGAGCAGCTTGGTGCAATTGAACACCCTATCAAGGAATGTGTGCTGATTCTAACCAACCTCTGGCCTTCCTAGAAACTATACCCCTCTAATTGTTGCCCTAGACAATCGTAGCAACAAGATCTCCCTCAATGACATGGAGGAGAGCCTGGTGTTTGAGGAGGAGCATCACAAGGGAGATGAAAGCGGAAGCAGAATGGACGTTGCTCACATCACCAACTCTGGCCATGGGGGTGGTGCTGCACCAACCAGGGACAATGGCAGAGGAGGGAAGAAGAAGAAGGGGAACTGCCACTAATGCAAGAAGCCGGGCCATTGGGCGTGCAAATACCGGAAGAAAAAGGCGAACCTTATGTCTGGAGTGGGAGCAGGAAAGCAGACCAACGCTTCCGCAAACGCAGCAGATTAGGAGAGTGGATTCAAGACTACCATCCGGGTCCTGCACGTCTATGAAAACACTGCCGTGTTTTGGAGCATTGACTCAGGAGCCATCCAGTACATGACGTGTCGGCGAGATTTGTTCGTCGTCTACACCTCCATTGAACATCGACGGGTGCACATGTGGGACAAGCATGTGCAAATGGTGGTTGGGAAGGGTGAGATTATGTTTTGTGCTTCTGTTGAGGGCAAGTACGTGGAATGTTGTGTGAAGGGGGTGCTCTTTGTTCCAGGGCTGGCAGCTAAGCTCCTCTCTGTTTCCTCTCTTATTTCTGAAGGCATGTAGGTTTCCTTTAAGAATGGTGGCTGTACCATCTCTGCCCGTGCAGGCCGTGTGCTTGCAAAAGTGGCCAAGGAGGATGGAATTAATTGCCTCTATGTAGCATTGGAGAAGGAAGCCAACTCGGCATTGGCGGCAAAAGAAGGAAAAAATGACATCGGTCTGTGGCACCCCTGGCTTGGTCACCTCGGCCTTGGCACCACCATCTTCATGCAGCAAATGCTCTGTATTCTGGAGCTCAAGAGGGTAAAGCAGCCAGGTGCATTGGCTTCTGAGAGTTGCATTTAAGGAAATCAAGCCCGGTCTCCTTTCACAAGGGAAGGGAAGAGAGCGACTAAGCTTCTCTCACTCGTACACTCTGACTTGTGCGATCCCATACATCAAAGTCTTTGTCTGGCAAGTTGTCCTTTGTCACGTTCATTGATGACAAGTTGAGGAAGACGTGGGTGTCTTTCCTTGCGCGAAAGGATGATTGTTTTGATACTTTCAAGGTGTGGAATGTTCCCACACAGATTGAGAGTGATAGGCAATTGATGGCGCTTCGAACCGACGGTGGAGGCGAGTACCTCTCCAACGAATTCCGCAACTACCCCAAGCGTCGCGGAATCCGACAGGAGGTCACTCCACCTGGAACACCGCAGCTGAACGGTGCAGCTGAATGTGCAAATTGCATGCTCATGAAGTGTTTTCGTAGCATGCTCCAAGACGCGGAGCTCACGTCAACCTTTTGCGTGGAAGCGGTCAACACTGCCGTGTACCTGAAAAATTGGAGTCCCACATGCCCCGTACCATTGATGACACCGGAGGAGGCGTGGACGGGACGGAAGCCAACAGTGATGCACTTGAAAGTCTTTGGGTGTCGAAAAATTGTGCAAGTACCTACCAGCAACCGGAACAAGCTGGATGAAAATTCGGTGAAGGTGGCCTTCCTTAGCTACAACACCATGGGATACTTCCTCAACAACCTCGTTACACAAATGATCATCTGCAGCTGTGACGTGGTCTTTCAAGAGGACCTGAAGGGCTGGACATGGAGCCCTATATCTGCAGTCCCACTTGCTCTTGCACTTTTACCTGAGGTGGGAGAGGAACCGGTAGCAGAAGAGGACGATGCGGAAGATGACAGTGATATCGTCAATGCCAAGGAATTTGAGGAAGCTGTGAAGGAGGAGCCATCACACGAATCTGGTGAGGAGGAGCAGCAAAACAATGCACGGCGGCTGCCACGGAGGTCTGCACGCCTCAACAAAGGTATAGTGGTTGACAGTGGGGAGCAGCTACGGTGGTGTGAGAGGCTTGCCAAGAAGCAGACACAGCAAGGGGAGCAACTGAACCTGTGCTCTGCTCCACCACCAACGGAGTCCTCTAACCTCAAGCTCCTCTTCCTAACCATCACCAATGACCCAGCCACTTTTAATGAAGCCATGTACAGAAATGAGGTGGCAGATTGGTGTGCCCCGGCAGACGAGGAGTATGGTATGCTCATGAAGAATGGCACCTGGACCCTCGAGGAATCTCCACGTGGCAGCCAGGTGATCGGGTGCCGTGGATCTTCAAGTGCAAGTGTGGTGCTGATGGTAAGATGCGCAGGCAAAAATCATGGCTGGTTGCAAAGGGGTATGCACAGAATGAGGGTGTGGATTACAATGATACATTTTCACTTGTCGCCAAGTTTCCGTCCATCCGAGCAATCCTCGCTCTTACTTGTGCTATGGACTAGGAGATACACCAAGTGGATGTGACATGTGCATTTCTGAATGGTGACCTCAAGGAGGATGTGTATATGGAGCAGCCGGAGGGATATGTGTTGGAAAGGAAGGAGGATTTTGTGTGCAGGCTTGTGAAGGCTCACTACGGCCTGAAGCAAGTACCACGAGCATAGTACCACAAGATGGATGAGCAGCTGGTCGGCCTTGGCTTTGTGCACACTGAAGCTGACCATGCAGTCTATGGAAGCACACTAGAGGCAAGCTAGGTTATCATCTTGCTCTACGTTGATGATCTGCTTATTGCCTCGGACTCCAAGCCTCTTTTGGATAAGGTGAAGCAGTCCCTTGCTGCCAGGTTCAAAATGAAAGACATGGAAAAGCTCAGTTACTTGGCCTTCAAGTCAAGCGTGACCGGCATCAGTAGACCTTTGAGTTTTAGCAGAGTACGCATGTGAGAGACGTCATCAAGCGCTTCAACATGGCAGGAGCGCACAAGGCCACAACACCACAGGAAGTGGGAGCAAAGCTAAGCATGATGCAGACTCTGCATGGCATGCAAGAGAGAAACCACATGGAAACAGTGCCGTACCAAGCAGCAGTTGGGATCCTCATGTACGCAGCGGTTAGCACGCGCCTCAAAATCAGCCAAGCAATGTGAGTGCTCAGAAATTTTTGCGCGAACCCGGGCGTGCCACATTGGAAGGCAGTCAAACGCGTGCTACGCTACATGGACAGCAGCAGCAACCTTTGCCTCACCTTCGACGGCAATAGCAGCCCCATCCTCGTTGGCTATAGCAACGGAAATCGGAGAGGTGACCTGGACACAAGGAGGTTGACCAGTGGGTTCGTGTTTGTGCTCGGGGGAGGTGCAATCGGTTGGAGGAGCAAGAAGCAAGAGTGTGCCGCCCTCTCCTCCACCGAAGCAGACTACATCGCCCTGAGTGATGCAGCAAAGGAAGAAGTGTGGCTGTATGAGCTGCTAGAAAACCTTGGGCAGTAGACCTCAGCAACCACCATCTACTATGAAAACATGAGCGCCATTGCTCTAGCCAAGAATTCAGAGTTTCACGCCCGCACCAAGCACATTGACGTGCTGTACTGTTTCATCCATGAGCTTGTGGAAAAGTAGGTGGTGCAGATCAAGTTCTGCCCTTCAAGCATGATGTTGGTAGACTTCCTGACCAAGCTGCTGGCAGCACACCAACTTTAGCAGCTAAGGGGACAATGCGGACTTGTGTGATTTTTTGTTCGTGCAGAGAGGGAGAATGATGGATATGAGGGTGCCAAAAAGTGACAAAAATTGGTTGCTCCATAAAAATCATCTGACACCACAGATGCATGCAGGATGTTTTACAGTCTCCATCATACTTTACGGAACTCAATTTTGAGTCCGTTTGAGTGAGATATGGTTTTTCATAGTGTGGAGATCATGGTTTGGGTTCAAGTGGCGACGAGAACACTTTCAGCACAAAAAGCGGTCAGAATTATTCACCAGGAAGGCTGAGAGAGGCCTTCAAGGAGAAAAGACAGCTGGAAGGCCTTCAAGAGACTCCATCAAAGGAGCATTTGAATGTCATTGGCCGTGCAGGCCGTGGGGGACATAATTCTCATGCATTAGAATTTGATTGCTGCTGATCCTGCTAGACTAGGAGTGTGCTAGAGGGTCAACTTTGACAGATTGCATCTCAGTGCTCCTTTTGCCAAAGGAGGAATACTAGGGCTTGTTTGAAAGCTCTGATGATTTAATGTCTCACTCAAGAGTCAACTCTGACATTTGCATTCTCTAAGTTCCTACATTTTTCTCCATGCTTTCTGCCTTTTCAACCTGCAACTCCCTCTCACAAACAGTTGTTCTTGCCTAGGCGGATCTTAGTGAGCCTGATCACCTCCCTGAGGGCTGCCCCATTTTACATCAGATTATGGGTGACATTTGTAATGTTACAAAAAAGTCATAACTGCTGGGGTTTCAAAGCAAATAGGTGAGGAAAATTTTTTTGTGCAACAAATTCATTTTCTACACACACACACACACACACACACACACATAAACACACACACACACACACACACACACACACACACACACATAAACACCAATACACACACACACACACACACACACACACGCACGCACACACACACACACACACACACACACGCACGCACACACACACACACACACACACACACGCACGCACACACACACACACACACACACACACGCACGCACACACACACACACACACACACACACGCACGCACACACACACACACACACACACACACGCACGCACACACACACACACACACACACACACGCACGCACACACACACACACACACACACACACGCACGCACACACACACACACACACACACACACGCACGCACACACACACACACACACACACACACTCACACACACACACACACACACATACACACTCACACACACACACACAGACACACACACACACACACACACACACACACACACACACACACACACACACACACACACACACACACACACACACACACACACACACACACACACACACACACACACACACACACATACACACAGCCCTGGGGACTACCAGGTGAAAGTATGCATGCACCTTGGACCCGTAATTCAAAAGCTCACCTGAGCCCGCTACTACACGTGCGCTGCCAGGGTGTGGCTGGATACCTGTGTCCCAGACCACGCCCTTTTCTGCAGCTGTCAAGAGTCTCGACGCATCCGGGTCCACAATCTTGTAGCTGCGAAGTGTGCAAAAATCCTAACAGACATTGGGATGGGTGGTGTGTATGGAAAAGACAGGGGTATCACTGGTCCAGTCGGAGTGCGTACAAGGGGTAAGAGACCGGATCTCTCATGATTGGACCAAAAGGAGGGCCGGCAGCTGATGTTTTACATCACTATTACCGTGATCCATGGTTGGCAAGCACCGAAAGGGTTGACGCAAGAACCAGGTGAGTGTGCTTCCTAAGCCATCCGTAGCAAGTGGCAAGAACATGGCCCATGGTTGATGACAAACGAACAACAACAGGACACCCTGTGAAAGAGAAGACTTTGGGAGCATGAGGTACTCACTGAGGTAGAAAGATTTCACGAGGAGAGAAGAGCAGCAGAGGAATTCTCAGAGATGGAGGGGTGGGTGAGAGGATGGAGGAAAAAGGGGTTGCCCCATACAGATCCAGGAAGAGTGCGTACCCCCAAATCAAGGGGACAGCGGGGGTGGTGCCGGATCAGAAAACCTTTGTGCCCAGCCCAATGGGGTACGACAAAGTCCCATAGGGGTCCCTTTAGGCACGAGGAGATAGTAGCATCCTCCCCACATACTGTCTACTCGGGCTCCCTTCAAGGAGATGTATCATGATATTTAAGGAATTCTCGCATCCCTTGCTCCCAAGGTGAGGCCACTCTCATACTTGCCACTCAACCAAACATTTCCCTTGCCTCAACAAATGAATATAGGGTGCCAAAAAGTGACCAAAGCGGGTTGCTTGATAAAAATAATCATGCATAAAAGATACATAGAGGATGTATTCCTGTCTCTGTAGCAATTTACGGAACTCGATTCAGAGTCCGTTTGAGGGAGATATGGATTTTCAAGGTTTAGTGGCAGTGGGTCTGGTTCAAGTGACAGCTCGTGCACTACCAGCACCAATGACCGCCAGAATCATTGGCCACGGAGGCTTGGAGATGCCTTCAAGGTAAGAAGGTGGCAGGAGTACCTTCAGGGAGATTCAAGGAAGGCCCCCATCAAGATCATTGGTTGTGCAAATTGGAGGGATGGTAACTCTCTTTTGTTAGAGTGTAACTGCCGCTCATCCCGCTAGGCTAAGAGTGTGCTAGGAGGTGAACTTTGATGGGGTGTTTCTTCCAGCGCCATGACCCAAATGGAGCATATGTAGGCTTGTCAGAAAGCTATGCTAGTAAAACTTCTCATCCATTAGTCAAACCAGCCATTTGCGCTCTTTACACAACTTCACACGCTTCCGTGTTTTTGTTGCTGCAACCTGCAACTTGTCTGTCACACACAATTGGTCCTGCCAAGCGGCTCTTGGGAGGTTTGGTCAATCGTAGGCATTTTGTACACTGCTAGATGGGTGTATAAGTACCTGCATAGAAAGGTAGCTTCCTAAAAGGTTATGAGGACTATAAACTGTTTTTTTTTTATGTTTAGACCATTATATGTCTGTTAAGAGTTTCTTGCAACACCCAGTTTGCATACACATTCTAAGAGACTTCCTACATTGACATCTAGGCTTTTTTTTTGCATTTACGGAACAGCTTCACGTGTATATGGGACACTTTTACTCATACATGGGACACTCGATCGGACGATTCTCCCCTCCTCCCCCCCTCCCCTGGAGTGTACGAGGGGAGTGTACAAGGACGTGTATGTGGTGGAAGTGACAAACCATACACTAGTGTACATCGTGCAACTTCCTCAAAGACATCTCTCATGAACACACTAGTGTCTATTTTCAATAACCCCCTCCCACACGCTGTCTCATACACTTTTCTAATAAAATTTCTTATCTTTTGGAGGGGGTGGAGGGACGGCTCCGTCAACTTTGCTTGGTCCATCTCACCCCCCTCCCCCAAGTGTATGAGGCAAGTGTATGAGGGGGTGTATGTGGCAAAAGTGCATCTCGCAACTTTTTGAGAATTCTCTCATGAGAGTACACTACTGTCTTTTGAAGTTACCCCCTCCTCCCACATACACCGTCTCATACACTCGCCTCATACACTTATTCTTTTTTGGGGTGTGGGGGGAAAGGGTGCATCGATATCGCTTGGTCCATCCCCCCCACCCCCCCTCAGAGTGTATGATTTGAGTGTATGAAGGGGTGAATGTGGTGGATGTTGCAAAATGGACACAAGTATACATCATGGGACTTCCTGGATATTCTCTTGCGAGACTACACTAGTGTCTTTTTTAGTATTCCTCCCACATACACCCCCTCATACACTCACCTCATACACTTTCCCGTTTTGGGGGGGGATGGGGAGACGGGTCTCTTGACTTTACTTGGTCCATTCGCCCTACTCGAGTATACTATGCAAGTGTACGAGGGGTTCTATGTGGTGGAAGTTGCAAAATGTAGACTAGTAAACATCTCGCAACTTCTCTGAGGTTTGCAAATATGGTTCACAGGTATGGTTTGTAACTATTTGAGGACCTGGTTTATGATCTGTTTGAATGGCGGGGTTCGAGAATCCCCCAAACAATAGAAGGGAACCTGCTGGGCCTTGCTACCACAGGACCTAGCAGGAGCCCAGGAAAGCAAAAACATAGAGCCCATAGTCCCCCATACGATAGGAGGGATGGGTTTGTTTGAGGTTTGACTATTTGAGTACCTGGTTTGGGAGCTTTTTGAATGGGGGGTCCAAGAATCTTCTCAACGATAGAAGGGAACCTGTTGGGCTCTGTAGGAGCCCGAGCAAGCCAAAAAAGCACCCACAACCCAGAGTCTAAATAGGGGATGGGTTTTCATGCAATAATGACTCTCGCAATCCAAAGAACCCCATTAAAAAGATACAAAGACAACCGGACAGCAACAGGTAAGTTACGGTATTACAAATATGACAAGGCATGTGATTTAGGAACAAAATAGGTCACCTATTAGTTTACCATGTGCTTCAATCATATTTGACAAAACATGCAAAGCATTGTTGGTGCCAGGAAATGAACAAGTGTCAATCATGAAACTTATATGAATGTTCCTAAGATGTGGATCTAGCCTGCACACTGTAACATGAACATGCATTTGGAGGGTGACTGGCCATAAATGGCTCTTGGTGAGCCTGATCACCTCCCTGAGGGCTGACTAAGTTTTCATCAGTGGTGTTAGAGCTAAAACAAGGCCTCGCCTCATCCTTGAGGCATCCCTTACACAGTGGTGTGCGATAGAAGCTGTTTCTGGGCCAACGTTGCAGTCAACATGGCAACATCCACTTCTGTGGTGGGCGGCATCAACATCGTCAAGTGCGAAGGCAAGAACTTCTTCAAGTGGAGATGGAGATGAAGATGGTGCTGATGGAGAAGGGACTTTGGAGCCACGTGAGTGGGGCTGACTCTATTGAAACGTCCCTCTGCTGCCGAGGACTGTACCCACCACAAGAAGCGGGACCGCACCCTCGCCACTATCTACCTCCACCATGCTGAATGGCAACAACTCCTTGTCCGCGGCATCCTCACCCCAAAAGAGATTTGGAAAGAGCTCGAGTCCACCTATGATTCCAAGTCAATCCTCATGAACACGCAGGTGCATCGTCGTTTTCACACCATGAAGATGGATGAGTCTGGCTCCATGATCGATTATCTCAACATGGTGAAAGCCTTGGCTACCTAGCTTGCTGCAATTGAGGACCTGGTCAAGGAACGTGTTTTCTCAATCTGACCATCCTCTCTGGCCTTCCTAGTAGCTACACTCCTCTCATTGTTGCCCTGGACCAGGGTGGCGACAAGCACTCACTTGATGACATGGGGGAGAGCCTATTATTTGAGGAGGAGCACTGCAAGGAGGGAGGAGGAAGTGGAATGGACGTAGGCCTCGTCACCAACATGAGTCACGGGGATGGTGGTGCATCAACCAATGGTAGCAGAGGTGTAGGGAAGAAGAGGGGCAAGTGCCACTACTGCCAGAAGCCAGGACATTGGTCTCGTGATTTCTGGAAGAAGAAGGTAGACCTTGCGACTGGGGTGGGTGCAAGGAAACTATTTGATGCCTCCGCCATTGACGCTGATTAGGAGAGTGGATACGTGAGCACCATCCCAATTCTGCATGTCTTTGCCAACATTTCTTTTTTTCCGGATCATCAACTCGGGAGCCACTCCGCACATGACCTGTTGCCGGGAGTGGTTTGTTGTCTATCCCGCTATTGAACCTCGTCGAGTATATATGAGTGAAAATCATGTGCAGATAGCAGTGGTGTTGGAGAGATGCTCCTCACCATGGCAGGAGTGACTAAAAAAAAGAACAAGAAAAAGACAAGCCTTAGTGGCTTAGTGGATAATGGTGTCCACCTCTAGAGACAGGGGCCCAGGTTCAAGTCCCACAAGATCAAATTCTGCCCTACCTCAAGGGAGGTGGAAAAGAGATGCCAGGAAGCTAGCTCAACCTCTAGAATTCATCCTTGAGCTTCTAGAAGGCTAAGTGAGGGTTCAAGAAGGTGCCACACCTTCTAGGAGGGGTGACTTGTCCTACATAGCATCTAGAGGTATCCTGGTCTTCTGGATACCTTCCCTCCTACTAGATGCAAGCTGAGGAATCTAGGAAGGGGCAGAAGGTTCTAGAGGAAGGAGGGGATGCCTTCCTAGGTGGAAAAAAGGACAGCCTACCAAGGGCCACTCTAGAAGTCATAGAATCAACTAGGAAGCTTTAAATGTGGCATGCTTTGGTGTTCTGGAAAGCTTATATCAGTGGCAATAAAATGCAACTTCTTGTGAGCCTTGATCAAGAGTTTATTCCCCGTCGATTGAGGCAAAAAATATTGCCTCTCTCTGACCAGGTTTTTGCCATCCTTGGGACCAGTTTCCTCCACAGTTTCAGTCTCTCAAAAAACAGTTGGTGGTGTGAACCAGCCACTGCTAGGGACCTTCTAGGGTTTACACTCACCCTCAAGCCAACAAACGGTTATGGGCCCACGCCTTTAAGAAGTCCCAAGCCAGCTTGTGTTCACGCTTCTTAGATCAAGACATGGCCTCCAATGAGCAAGAGAGCAGCCACACTATTCTTACGTTTGATGGGACAGGTTTTTCCTTGTGGAGGTGGCAGTTTGAGGTCTTCCTCCACGACAAGGGACTGCTTGAGCTGATGAAAGGAGATAAGACTGCTCCGTCGGAAACTGCAACAGATGAGGTGAAGGAGGCATACAAGAAGCACAACAAAAAGGCGTTGGCGCTCATTGTGTCTGCGTTATGCCCACCACAACTTGGGCACATCCAAGGATGCACCATAGCCGCACATGCATGGTCCAAACTCTGCTCCATCTACCAGTCAAGCAACCTCCCAAATCAGCTCTTCATCTTCAAACAGCTCGTCACCCTCCGAGCCAACGAAGGTGACAACATCATGGAGATCATGCAGCAGATTGAGTCACTCGCAGCGGAGTGCGTGGCCATTGGTTGGGAGGTTGAATCTCTGTTGCAAGCTATGGTCCTCCTTCTGGCCTTGCCGGACAGTTGGAGTCCCATGATCACAGTCCTTGGTGGCTGGCCTTCTGACGAGCTGAAGTACCCGAAGGTTGCTGAGTACGCGCGCAACGAGTGGATGCGGCGTGGCGGTCGAGAGAGTTCACCTTCATCAAGCTCTGCGTACATAGTTCATCCTCACGGTGGAGGTCGAGACAACAAGTGGAAGGGTGCAAAACAGGGCACCAAGAAGGGTGACAAGAAGGGGGAGTGCTTCAACTGTGGCAAGGAGGGCCACTATGCACGCAACTCCCCCATGAAGAAGCCAGACCGGTTGCAGCGGGGCGGGAAGAAAGACGAGCAGGCCCTTATGGTGTACACCTCCACAAACTTGAAGGATCCGGGAGTTGCCGTCATTGACTCTGGATCAGGCCACCACACACAATGCAACGGGGTGGCATTTGTCACCTACGGCACCTCGGAGAGACACATGACAGTGGCCAATGGCAAAACAGAGGTGGCCGCCGGTGAGGGTAATGTCCGCATTCACTCAATTGTGGATGGCAAACCTGTCACGAGCATAATCCACGACGTGCTCCACATGCCCAACTTTGGGGCAAACCTGCTCTCCGTCAGTTGCCTTATCAACAAGGGACTTCAGGTGCTCTTTACAAAGAAGGAGACCGTCATCTGTAAGGAGGGCAAAGGCGAGGTGATTGCGTGTGCCAAGAGAGAGGACGACTTGTACCTGCTACGTGCAAAGATCCTCTGCATCGGGGTGGGGTCCAACGCTATCAATCATGCAACGAAGGATGAAGGAGACCTTGACCTGTGGTACCGCCGACTTTGCCATATTTCTCCATTGACGGTGAAGTAAATGGCAAAGAGAGGTGGTGCGGGGTCTCCAAATCAGTGGCCTTGATGGAACCAAGGAGACTGTGTGTAAGCCATGCGTCATTGGCAAATCAACGCGGCAGCCGTTTGTGGCAAAGGAGATGCGTGCATCAACAAAGTTGGTAGTGGTACACACAGATGTGTGTGGACCACTTGAGAGCTCCATCGACAGAGCTCGCTACTTCCTCAACTTCATCAATGACCACAGCCACAAACTCTACCTCTACCTCATGAAGCGGAAGAGCGAAGTCCTTGCATACATGCAAGAGTTTGTGGGAGACGTGGAGCGACAGATAGAGTTGAAGGTAAAGGCGTTCCGGAGCGACAACGGTGGTGAATATGCAGGTTGCCTTGGGTGGATAAAGAGCAAGGGGATTGAGTGGCAGAAAACAACTCAAGACTCCCCGCAACAGAATAGCATCCCAGAGAGAGCAAATTGCACAATCCTTAACACGGTGCAATCCATGTTGAGTGACACCGGCCTTGCACAACGGTCTTGGGCGGAGGCAGCACGGATAGCGGCATACATAATGAATCTTACACCGACCAAGCCGTTGAATGGCAAGGAGAGCAAGGCGCGGAAGACGCCACAAGAGGTGTGGAGCGGGAGGAAGCCGGCAGTGGGTCACCTCCACACGTTTGGTTGTGTTGCACATGCAGTTGTGTAGGCACGTGAAGGGCGGAGCAAGCTTGACCCACAAACCCGCTGGTGTATTTTTCTTGGGTATGAGAGTGAAAGCAAGGCGTACCGGCTCTTTGACCCAAGGAGGCAGCAGATTGTGCGGAGTCACAAAGTCACGTTCGACGAGAAAAGTCGTTGGACGGACAAGGAGGCAGGTCTCTCCAAGAGGGGGGAGTGGCTGCCACTCCTTGAGGGGGAGACGCCCGAGGACGTGAATGAGGGTAACATCCTCGCAGCGGTACTAACCGGAGAGGATCGTCCAAGGGATGGGCGAGTGGCAGAATTTGTTCCGGCCGGTTCGGATGAGGAATCCAAAGCACGGGAGATGGACGTGGAGGCGGAGAGTTGACCGATGTCTCCAAGGTCTCTGAGAGAGGGGGAGCAGGCACTTGGAGAGGATGGCGCCGAAAGGGGACAGCAACAACAACAACCGCCTCAACAGCCCCGCACAAGCAGTCATGTGCGAAGAAGGAAAAAGAGGTACGATGCCGACAAGGGAATTTGGACTGGGTTTGCACAAGTCTTCTTCATGCAAGAGGAGCCTCAATCGGTGAAAGAGACATTGCAGCAGAAGGATGGGGCTGAGTGGGAGGGAGCAATGAAATCGGAGCTTGCCTCCCACGAGGGTAGCGGCACTTGGGAGCTGATTGACCGGCTGGAGGGCGAGAAGATTATCGGCTCCAAGTGGGTCTTCCGGAAGAAGCTCACAAAAAAGGGGAAGGCGGAGAGGTAGAGGTTGTGCACATGGTAGGGATGGTAATTCTCTTGTGTGAGATTGTGATTGCCACGCTAGGAGTGTGCTAGGAGGTGAACTTTGACAGGGTGGTTCTTCTGGATTATTGCACCAAATGGAGTGTACTTAGGCCTGTTAGAAAGCTGTGGTAATTAATTTTCCCATTCATGAGTCAAATAAGCCATTCATGCTCTCTAAAAAACTTCACATGCTTCCGTATTTTTGTCGCTGCAACCTGCAACTTGTCTGTCACATGCAATTGGTCGTGCCTGGCGGCTCTTGGTGAGCCTGATCACCTCCCTGAGGGCTGCCTGAGTTCCTATCATTAACATCTGCATTGCCTCCATAAAGAGAGCAAAATGTTTCAGTCCACACATTATTGCAATCACTCCCACACACTCGCCACGAGCCTGGAATCCTATCACAACGCAGCTCCTTGCTGAACAACGTCTGTGTATACGGGGCATTTTGGGCATGGCAAGAAGAGGAGCAGATTTTTTAGGGAGATGAGGAGATTTTCATGACTTCAGCTTACAACCAGACATTTCTTCCTCTTCAGCATCTCAGAAACCAACCATAGATGCTCTCATGACCTCGTTCCTTGGCCAGACTGCGGCTCTTGCCGCTCAGGTCGGCAAGGCCGATGTCTGTGTGAAGATGAGGAAGACCAAGGTCACGGTGGACAGCCCCTTCTTTAGCCCCGACCACCCTAAGTTCCTGGGCCCCCTGTCCAGCGAGACTCCCTCTTACCTGACCGGTGAGTTCCCCGGAGACTATGGCTGTGACACCGCCGGTCTGTCCTTGAACCCCGAGATGTTCGCCAACGACAGGGGGCTGGAGGTGATTTACAGCCGCTGGGCCATGCTTGGTGCCTTCGGCTGCATCTTCCCCAAGCTGCTTTCCAAGAACGGTGTGGAGTTTGGTGAGGCCATGTTTTTCAAGGCCGGTGCTCAGATCTTCTCCGAGGGAGGCCTTGACTACCTTGGTAACCCCAGCCTGGTCCACGTCCAGTCCATCCTAGCCATCTGGGCCTGCCAGGTCATCCTCATGGGCGTCGTTGAGGGCTACTGCATTGCTGGCGCCCCCCTTGGTGAGGTTGATGACCCCTTGTACCCGGGTGGTGCCTTTGGCCCCCTGGGTCTAGCTAGTGACCTGTACACCGCCCTTGAGCTGAACAAGAAGGAGATCAAGAATGGCCACCTCGCCATGTTCTCTATGTTTGGCTTCTTCGTCCAGGCTATTGTCACTGGCAAGGGGCCCCTGGAGAACCTGTCCGACCACCATTGTCACTGGCTGACCCCAGTACCAGCAACGCATGGGCCTATGTCATCTAGTTTGTTCCCGGTGCTTAGATGCTATGTTGTGTAAGTTTCTAAGTTTATATGACTAAAAACTTACATTCCCAAAAAAAAAAATGGAGTGTGCACACCATGCGACAAGTACAACAGGAAGATGACGTAGAGAAGTAGGCGGCAAGAACAATGAACCTTGGGAAGTAGTAGAAGTAGAGGATGTATCAGATGAGGATGAAGGTGGGGAAAGGGTGGCAGAGACTTTTAGAACCTGGGGAATTCAGGAGGTGAGAGCAGCGGGTGGCTGTGGATCCATGGATACTGCTGCGCAACCTCACAGCCAGCCGCGAGGTCCAACAAAAGGGGAAGAGTGGTGCCGCAGGAAGTGGTGGAAGTGGTTCTGACCCATGGACCAGCTATTGATGGAAGCAATGAGGAGAGGCGGCCAGACCTTGATGGGAAGAAGGTGGAAGTGGCAGTATCAGCCCCGGAGACAGAAGCAGGAGATGCCGATTCCATAAAGGCATCAACAGCAGCAAAGGCAGCAGATGTAGCAAAGGCAGTGGAGGCAGGAAATGCAAGAGAGGCAGCAATATGTGGTGGATTATGTGGGGGAAAGCTTCAAGGTGCCTTCACCCCACACAGAGGAAAGATTTTGGTAAAGGGAGCAATGGTTGAGATGGCAGCTGCCCGCTCATCTCGAGTGCAGATCAACGTTGGCAGTGTGTGCGACCTCAGTGCTGGCGTTGCAGTGATTCAGAAGAAACGGGGTGCCAAATCCTTGCATTTGAGACGCTTGGATGATTCTCTACTCTAGTACATGATTTTCTCAAGCTTTGCGCGACAGGCACCAAAGATCAACTGACTCTTCAAGGGGCCAAGTTCTTTTTGTGCTCTGCTATCATCAGCCTCTGCTCCCAGCGGTTCTCAGTGCCACTGCTGCGTGTTCAGGCCCAAGCCCTCCTTGAGAGGGAAAAGACCACGTTTGTAGCCGATCCCCTTCTGACGGGTAATGTCTGACGCTCCACCAGTGAGATGGTTCATCTGGATGAGCCTCTTGATGCTTATGATCTCCCCTCTTTTCTTGAGGCTAGAGTGCTTGAATGGTAGAATCATGCTCCTTACACACTCCAGACCCCATCTTGAGCTATGTGTGCAACAGGTCTCTCTGGCAGCATTCTCATGTTGTATCTTGCTTAACTTCATCAATGAGGATTATACACACAAACACACACACACACACACACACACACACACACACACTCATACACACACACACACAAACACACACAAACTATTGATTTTTTAACCCATGTGAGAACCAAAAAAAACATCAGGAGAGGACCATTTTCTTAATTCACATTTTGCAACTGCACGCATGCACCAAATAGCACTACCTAGACCACACTATTCCATGTACAAATTGGGACATTCATGGAATGTGCATTACTACTAAAATGCATTTGATCTTCACTCTACACCATAGGGATGTTACATTGGCTTTTTTCCCGAAAATTCCCAAGAGAATGTTTTCCAGTATCTCACATGAATCCACCATGCCCTTAAGAAAAATCAAATAAGGGCGATTAGGTTTTAAGCCTTGCTGCTATGTTCTCCAGGAGTCATACCAAGCATTGGTAGCACAGGAAAGGAATGTTTGTTCAACTATTGCACAGTTGTTGGATCCAGTTGATCTCGCATAAGAAAAATGGCAACTCTGTACATAAGAAGGAGCCCAAGATACAATTATACAACAGCTCCCCTATTTTCTGCTGAGTGACAAGGTAAATTCAGTAGAATGAATTCGATGTACTTGGTGAATTCTGCACAGAATCTTTTTGTCATAACAAAACATTTTAGTAAAGCAATTCAGAAGTGGATGCTGAAGACATGAATAAAAATGTATGATGATGTGATTTCCTTAGAGTACACAGATGTGGAGATGTTGTTATGGTGAGGAGAGAGGGGGTGTGGGTGGTTAGTTTGTACAGGTGAAGATTATCTAGAATTATGGCAAAATGAATGGAAGTGCTTAAAGATTCATGCATACGTTGATTATGTTTTGGGTAGCGTGTTTGAGTTCGGTCTGTTCGAGAGATGCTCCTCACCATGGCAGGAGTGACTCCAAAAGGGAACACCAAAAAGACAAGTCCAGGTGGCTTAGTGTTTAATGGTGTCCACCTCTAGAGGCAGGGGCCCGGGTTCCAGTCCTACAAGATCAAATTCTGCCCTGCCTTAAGGGAGGTGGAAAATAGTTGCCAGGAAGCTAGCTCAACCTCTAGAATCCCTCCTTGAGTTTCTAGAAGGCTAAGTGAGGGTCCAGGAAGGTGCCACACCTTCTAGAAGGGGTGACTTGTCCTGCAAAGCATCTAGAGGTATCTTGGTCTTCTGGATACCTTGCCTCCTACTAGAAGCAAGCTGAGGAATCTAGGAAGGGGTAGAAGCTTCTAGAGGAAGGAGGGGATGCCTTCCTAGGTGGGAAAAAGGACAGCCTACCAAGGACCACTCTAGAAGCCATAGAATCTTCTAGGAAGCTTCAAATCTGGCATGCTTTGGTGTTCTGGAAAGCTTAGATCAGTGGCTATAAAATTCCACTGCTTGTGAGCCTTGATCAAAAGAGTTTATTTCCAGTCAATTGAGGCCAAAACTATTGCCACACTCTCTGACCAATTTTCTGCCATCCTTGGAACCAGTTGCCTCCACAGTTTCAGTCTCTCCAAAAACAGTTGGTGGTGTGAACCAGCCACTGCTAGGGACCTTCCAGGGTCAATGTTGCTCTGAGGACAATGGACAACACCACAACCTTGTTAACAGCAAGCAACGTCGTAGTCAGCTTCAGTCAGAACGTTGTTAGTACAGGTATTATGGTGGGTTTAGTGTCAAAGCTGGCGGGGCAAGTACCAACATGAAACAGTCAAGTCCTTAACTTGAAGATACATAATGTTCTGGCATTTCTTTAACACTCCTACATTTCAACACTACTGTATCATTACATTTGCACACTTCCTACCACTTGTGTACTTGTGCACTTGAGCATGGTGATGCACACCTCCAAACATGATGTTATCTCATCTCACTTCAGCATGAAGAGACTGAAAATACTTCTAAGTATACAAAAAGCTTTTGCCAACGTGTGTAAAAGATCAGCAATCACACATAGCACAGATGAACACATGAGATGGAAAAAACATAAATTTCACACTTTGCAAGGTTTGAAGCACATTGCTGACTACTTCCTACCACGTGCACACTTAGCAGGCTTGTCTGCTGCCATGCCACTCTTGGTTCCTGATGCACTGATGGGTGCCATGGCACCATCAACTACAGGAGGTGCTCTTTCAACAAGGGAAGTAGTGTCTGTTGCTACTGCACTACCCGTAGGAGCTTGACTGCTTGCAATCTGTGCACTGGTAGATGCCACTGCACTGCCTTCTGCAGCTGATGGAGTTTGCATAGCTTCTGCTGGGCTCCCTTCATCAGCTTCAAGAGTCTCTGCATATGTTGCTGCTAGATTCCCTGCATGTGCTGTTGCTTACTTCCCTGCATGTACTGCTGCTGGTATTGCCTTTGCTGCCCCAGTCTGGCTGCTGGTACCTTGCTGGTCCTCTGAGGCAACTGTTGGTGTTTCCTCCCACATACACACTCGCCGAGCATGCGGCAACATGGGGTTGTCCACCATGACACGAACATTTACCATCACTTCAATGACATCATCATCAGCTTCCATTGCATCATCTTCTTCTCCCTCGTCCTCCCCTTTGTCACTGCTGCTGCCCTCATCATCCTCGTTATGAAGTAGCTCCACCTCTCCTCCCACCTCCACAATCTCACCATCATTCTCGCTCTCTTTCCCATCATCAACTTCACCTTCTGTGTCAGCTGCTGCCACAAGGCGTGCTGCCGCTTGACCACCACTTTTGCCGCAGTGCTTCCAAAGACGCACATTGCAGCGCACTAGCAACTCCAACGTCCTCACCAGCAGGCGGTTCCTATGAGCAGTGTGAATGAGGTCATGCGTGGAGAAAACACGCTCACACTCTAAGGAGGAGTAGGGCTAGGAAAGCACCCTCAAAGCCAGGTCACGCAGCACAGGCATACAGTCCATGTGATTCACGTGCCACTCAACAGGTGTCATGCTCCAGCACTGTGCTTTGGCAACTGCAGCAACTGCCTTTGCGTTCTTTGATGCAGTCACGCTCGACACTGGGTTGAGCATCACCTGCCCCCTATGACATGCATCAATCTCCTTCAGAAGGGTGTCATGCTTGTCTGCTGGCACCATTGCCTCTACAACTGCCTGCCATGTCTGCATGGTTGCAGAGTCCAGAGACAGGTCATTGCCAAAGTGCTCAAGATGTAAGCGCCTAGCGGCAGCATAGAGCGGACAGGCCATGTCCTTAGTCCAGCATGCAATCAGCCTTGTCAGAGCAAACTGCACGTGCACCTTGGCTACCTTGGCAGGCTTCCTCCCTTTCTTCACACCCAGTGCCCTGAGCTCCTCCAAACAGACCAGCAAACCCTCGTAGATCTCACCTGCCGTGCCACCTGGCCTGTCTGGCACCCGCAAAGCCCTCACCAAAGGCTCAAGCAGGTCCGGGAGCTGCCGCACCTGCAGCCGGAACACCCAACGGCAAATCAGGCAGCGGGCCTCTTTCTTCCTGGCCTTGAATCCAGCATCCCGCCTGCAGCCCATCTGCGTCCACATCTCAGTGTCAACCATGGTCTCAAGATTTTCCCTCTGATCCAACAGCCGCTCCACCATGAGAAAAATAGATGCAAACCTGGTCTCACACCATGGCACGAGCATCTTCCCTCCTGTCCGTTCATGAAGCCATGACCGTGGTAGGTTATTGTTCACAAATGAGACAACCTTCTCACACCTGGAAATCAGAGATGCACCCTACTCTCTTTTGCCGATGTCCTTCATCACCAAGTCGATGTTATGAGCACAGTACCCCTGGAAGAAGAGGCTTGGGTACTTTGCTTTGAGGTCAATGAATGCTTTTTTATTGACTGATGTACTGTCGTAGATCACTGACACCACTCTGCCCACCCCCACCGCCTCTATGGCAGCCTCAATCATGGCTGCATTGTGATCTGCATCCTAACTGAGACTGCTTGCATCTCTGGAGAAGAGGTGAACTGAACCATGTGCATTGCACGCCATGGCATTGTAAATGGGCCGGACCTGGCGGTCGGCCCACTCGTCCACGGCAACAGACGTGCCGTAGATGTCCCACGCCTGCTTCATTGGAGCATCAAGCTCCTCTAGCTCTTTGTCTAGCTTTGGAAGGATATCACTGACGACGGTATTGCGGCTTGGTATCTTGAACCTTGAACTGGTCTTCCTGGCATTCTTCACCACTTCTAGCAGGACACCTTCACGGCGGAATGAGATTGGGAGAGCTCCAATGCACATGAGCTTGACAATGGAAAGCTGGCACTTGTCGTTATGACCACGTTCAATGTGCTGGTCCATGGAAGATTGCCAGAAACTGGAGGCTCGCCTCATGTTAAACAGAGGTACCTTGTCGGCTGGGCTGAGTAGAGCTGACACGGCTGGCCGAGGTTGCTGACTGCTGCCAGGCTGGGCATCGTCATCGTCATTGTCTGGTTCCAAGATCACTCCAGCTGCTGCTGCTGTCGTCTGCTTTTCCAGTTTCTCCCACAGCTTGACCCACGTGACGGGCTTGTCTTTGGTACCCCACTTTGGCCCGAGCCCCTTATACAGAAGTTCTTTGTGCGGCTTCCATCCGGCCGGCGGTGGCTGTTTGCGCTCTAGGCCAAGCACGTCTCGGCACGTTGGTGGAACATGGGGGCACTTGCCAATGCTGCTGCTGTCTCCAGAGAAGTGACCGCGGATACGGTCGCAGCAGCCAGACTTGATGGTGCTGCAAGAGCCGCACCTCCACCCTGCCTTCTTGGACTTGGTCGGGTATGGCTCGCAGTGCTTGCTGAGTTCTTTCGTCAGGTAGTCCCCTGAGACCTGACGCTTCCGTGGAGGATTCCATCGGGAGGCATCAAATGGCCCAGTGACAGAGGCTGGGTTGGGGGACTAGACGGTCCCTGTAGCACTAGACGCTCCCTTGGAGGGCTGTGAGGATGACAGGGTCTGATGGGATGCCATCGTGAGATGTGGTTGCACACCAAGTGCCAAATGACACTTGGTGTGCGACGCTGACGGCGAAGAGAAGGGCAGTGATGCACTGCCAACAAAGCTCTGTCAGCCCGTCCGAACCACAGGCCGCTTCCACCGACATGCGAGTGCAGCAGTGCGGCACCTCACACTACACCACTAGACGCGATGCTGACATCGATGATTGCATGACAGCATCGTGGCCGTACACACTTCACCGATGATCGATGTGGCATCCACAACAGGGATGCATGTTCATCCGTTTTTGAGAAATTCAAGAAACGTGGGAGCGCACGAACATAGCTTTTTTATTTTCAAACCTATGGCTAGAATGAACCATGGACTCCAACAAAGCAGCAATACTTACATACAGTATGTCGAAACCCGTTTTCAAAACCTCAAAAAAATGTTGAAAAATCTTCGTGGATGAAATGAGCGGAACGGCTGAGGGACGTCCAGCTGTACATTGCACTCGATAGAATGCAAGCAGCTATTTGTTCATTCATTTCACTTCTGCCCTTAGCAGCCAATACATGGGCTACAACAGCTGACGTGTACCATGCAAGCATGCCAGGCATGTCGCGCATGCCACAGCAGAAAATGTAACAATATCTAACAGTTTTGGCACCAAGAATGAGTGAGTTGGCTCCGGGGTCAATTTTTCGGTCCTTGTGTTTTTCCCGTTTTCTGAAGTGTGAGGGGTATATGTGGCAAAATGCCCGATTTCGACAACCCTGGGTCACTATTGGCCCTACAACACAACGTAGCAACAACGTTGTAGAACGTTGCTACGTTGTCGTTGTAGGGTACCTACAACGGGCAACGACAGCAACACTGTCCAGTGTGTACACTCACCCTCAGGCCAACAAAGGGTTATGGGCCCACGTCTTTAAGAGGTCCCAAGCCAGCTTGTGTTCACGCTTCCTAGATCAAGACATGGCCATGAACAAGCAAGAGAGCAGCTGCGCTCTTCATAAGTTTGATGGGACAGGTTTTTTCTTTTGGAGGTGGCAGTTTGAGGTCTTCCTCAATGACAAGGGACTACTTGAGCTCGTGAAGGGTGATGAGACTACTCCACCGGAGACTGCAACGGCTGAGGTGAAGGAGGCATGCTTGAAGCGCAACAAAAAGGCGTTGGCACTCGTTTTATCCGCGTTATGCCCACCACAACTTGGGTACATTCAAGGATGCACCCTGGCCGCAGACGGATAGTAGGCTGTCCTTTTTCCCACCTAGAAAGGCATCCCCTCCTTCCTCTAGAAGCTTCTGCCCCTTCCTAAATTCCTCAGCTTGCTTCTAGTAGGAGGGAAGGTATCCAGAAGACCAAGATATTTCTAGATGCCTTGTAGAACAAGTCACCCCTTCTAGAAGGTGTGGCACCTTCTTGAACCCTGACTTAGCCTTATAGAAACTCAAGGAGGAATTCTAAAGGTTGAGCTAGCTTCCTGGTTATTGTTTTCCACCTCCCTTGAGGCAGGGTAGAATTTGATCTTGTAGGACTTGAACCTGGGCCCTTGTCTCTAGAGGTAGACACCATTAACCACTAAGCCACATGGGCTTGTCTTTTTCGTGTTCCCTTTTGGAGTCACTCCTGCCATGGTGAGGAGCATCTCTCGAACAGACCGAACTCAAACACGCCACCCAAAACATAATCAACGTATGCATGAATCTTTAAGCACTTCCATTCATTTTGCCATAATCCTCGATAATCTTCACCTGTACAAACTAACCACCCACACCCCCTCTCTCCTCACCATAACAACATCTCCACATCTGTGTACTCTAAGGAAATCACATCATCATACATTTTTATTCATGTCTTCAGCATCCACTTCTGAATTGCTTTACTAAAATGTTTTGTTATGACAAAAAGATTCTGTGCAGAATTCACCAAGTACATCGAATTCATTCTACTGAATTTACCTTGTCACTCAGCAGAAAGTAGGGGAGCTGTTGTATAATTGTATCTTGGGCTCCTTCTTATGTACAGAGTTGCCATTTTTCTTATGCGAGATCAACTGGATCCAACAACTGTGCAATAGTTGAACAAACATTCCTTTCCTGTGCTACCAATGCTTGGTATGACTCCTAGAGAACATAGCAGCAAGGCTTAAAACCTAATCGCCCTTATTTGATTTTTCTTAAGGGCATGGTGGATTCATGTGAGATACTGGAAAACATTCTCTTGGGAATTTTCGGGAAAAAAGCCAATGTAACATCCCTATGGTGTAGAGTGAAGATCAAATGCATTTTAGTAGTAATGCACATTCCATGAATGTCCCAATTTGTACATGGAATAGTGTGGTCTAGGTAGTGCTATTTGGTGCATGCGTGCAGTTGCAAATTGTGAATTAAGAAAATGGTCCTCTCCTGATGTTTTTTTTGGTTCTCACATGGGTTTAAAAATCAATAGTTTGTGTGTGTTTGTGTGTGTGTGTGTGTGTGTGT
>SZWC01004361.1:60925-74686 GCA_023375785.1 Penium margaritaceum
TAGATAGATAGATAGAGAGATAGATAGATAGATAGATAGATAGATAGATAGATAGATAGATAGATAGATAGATAGATAGATAGATAGAAAGAAAGAAAGATAGATACATAGATACATAGATAGATAGATAGATAGATAGATAGATAGATAGATAGATAGATAGATAGATAGATAGATAGATAGATAGATAGATAGATAGATAGATAGATAGATAGATAGATAGATCAATCTAATTCAATGAACTGTGAGTTTACATGTGACATGCAAGTTTGAAATCTCCACCATAGTGGAATCAGCAAAGAACACACAAACCACCGGTATCATGAGTACACAATGTAAGGTTTGGCACATAGCCCTGAACTCACACTCGCCATCCTGACAAAATCCACCTGTCCATCTACCCCCGCTCCACAAAGCAAAGGTCTGCCACACATGGTTCCTCATCCCTCCTATATAGCACTCTCCATGTCCTGGCAATGTCTTGGTCAAGAGACGTGTCCGCCACCCGCTACGCGGCCTGCTGTCGCAGCTGCTACGCCCGTGCTCGCTGAAGGGCCACTGCCATGCGTTGGTTGAAGAGGGCGTGTAATGGAACCGACACCCTTGCGGTACCTCCTTGCCGGGCCAACCTCCGCTCGGTCGCCTCTGATGATGTCCGTTATACCTTGCCAAGGCCTCGCGACAAGGCCCCCAAGGTTTCCATTGTGGGAAAGACAAACTCCATATGGTCATGCTCTGCCTCGCGTCGCCATCGTGCATAATTCCTCTCCTTCGTGCGCACCGCATCCTCCAATGCCACATCTGGCCGCTCCGCCAACCTCCTCCCCAGACTCGGCCGCTGCGGGCGACGATGACCACGTCCATGACAAGTGTGTGACCTGTGGCTGGGTCAAAACATTTGATATCCGGACGCCCCTCTGGTAGCAGGCCTACGTGCTCGACAGTCACCCCGCCCATCCCGCTCTCACGTACCACTGCTGCCAACTCTCTCATCACTGCATCGTGGACCGCCTTCGTGCCCCCTCCCTAGACACATCGGAGGGCGTGCTGCGGTGTGCATGGGTGTAAAGGGCTGCGCTCTGCACACATGCACGCTAGCGTATGGCGCAAGTGTGCAATGGGGAGCCCAAGGCGAAACCTGCACCCCACTCTCCAGTCCTCTGGTGCCATGTACAGCCGGTCGGTGACGGACCTGGGATGTGCCAATAGCCAATCCCCGCTGTGCTCCCCCTGCACCGCTGCGAGTGGCTGCAACTGTGGGAGTGCATCCTCTCCACCCAACTCCGCTGCCATCACCAATCGGAGCACTCCAAGCTACCACTCATACACGGCGTCAGACAAGTCCTAGAAGAGGCGCTTGGGACTCCCTTGCTCACACTCTGCCAGCTGTGGGACCTTTGCTTTTACTGCATCTGGGAATCCTTGCAACGCCTTTTCTCGTAGCTCTACAAACGTCCCCCTCGTCCATGGTCTTTGTCCTCCTCCCTCGCTCTCTATGTTATCCTCGGGACCTTGTGGATGGAGGAGACGTTTCACCGCGTGCCAAGACTACAGGCGGCTACATACAAACGAGAGGGTTGCGAGGTCCCCCACGCCCGTTAGGCCGAGAACACCCAGTTGGATCCGGAGCCGTGCCTGCTGCTCAGCGTGGGCCACTGCCCACCGCTCTCTAATCCCCTGCTAATCGTCCAATCCCACCAACCGACGGATGCAATCCCCCACCTTCTCGCCAAACCGTTGCAACCGGCTGGTCCACCACTCTGATGGGGGCGTCAACCGCGTGAGATGCTCAAGCCTGCAAGTGGTGCACTCCCTCAAGATGCTGAATGCGGCTTGGGAGTCTGGCATATCCACGAGCGTCTCTAACATCTCCTCCACCTCGTGTACTGCTAGGTGAAGGCACGCTCGACAGAACCCCTTTGTCCCAATCGGACTCCCCAAAATCACCATCCCCTCCGTCGCTCGTGGGACCCCCGCAATGCTCCCCACTGCCTGGCCCACCCCCGCCGGTAGGTACAGCTGGTATTTGCGAGGCTGGGCCTCCATCTCCACCGCAGCCAATCCTCCTTGCAGCATAGTGAACGCCGCCTCCAGCTCCTGCACTCAGCCTAGCAAGTACGTGTTGTCCAAGTACGCCAGCACCCAGCCCGTCCCTCCCATCGCTGCCTGTGCTGCCTCCAGTGCGTCCTGCTGCGCCAAAGCATAAGAGAAGGGGCTGATAGGATCTCCCTGTCGCACCCCCCTCTCCGACTGGAGCACGCATGGTTGGGATCCTCCCTGATAGTATAGCTCCGACGATCGTAAAAGAGGGCCAATGCTGGGAGGAGTCGCTTGAATCCCCTCGCCCGCACCGCCTCGAAGATGGCTGCTTGCTCAACCGAGTTATATGTGTTCTTTACGTTGATACTCAACAACCCCCACTCCGCCCAATAGTCCATCTGCTCCATGATGGTATGGACCACCATGTCCCCCCCTGCCGACACTCCCACCGCCTGCTGCAACGGCGCCAGTGCTCTCTCCATTTCACTCCTCCCTGTACTGACCATCCATCTCCATAGCAGGCGTGGAATTGCCTCTCCCACAGCGATCCGGCGTACCCCACCATCGGGCTTCGCTAGCGCGATGAGCCTGCTTGCTGCCACAAAGCCCTGAGCTGTGGGGTGGAGCCGTCCTCGACATAGAGAGGCAACTAGCTATGCCAACAACCTCATGAGCCGCTTGTCTCCCACCACGACTTGTCAAAGATGGTCCAAAGTAAGGCCTGATGGCCCTGCCGCCGTGCCTGTGCTGCTGTCGAGTAGAGCCTTCTGCACTCCATCCCCATTAGGGAACCCAGTAGGGGCCTGCCTCGCTGCCTCTGCTACCCATGCTGGTGTCGCCCGCTCCTTTGCCGGGTGCTTTGCCTGTAGCTTGCATGCCTTGACGTATTCCCTTGGTGGAATTTGGTCACCGCCCTCTGTAGTCGCTGTTCCCTTACCTCCTCCTCTCTGTGACACAGCCGCCGTGGTGGTGGTGCGCAACCTGCCGGCCGAGCATGCGCGACGGCCTCACCCCACAACTCCTCCCACTCTCCTTGGAGGAACCAGGTTGCTAGTGATCTCACCCACTCAGCAAGTGAGCACCCCCGATGCTGTGGGTACGTCCAGAGAATTAAGCTCGGCATCGCTTTGAGGAGCAGGGGTCCTGCAGCAACCTTGGGGTGGGATGTACACCTCACCAAGGGGCCTGCCACCGCTGCCCATACTGAGTCCAACGCGCCTGCTCGGACTCGCGAGTAGATGAAAAGAGGGAGTACCTCTACCCCATACAGTCGGCCCCATTCCAACCCCTCTGCCCACCGCCACAACCGCTCCCAGTGCTGGCCACCGCTTTGCTCCCCACCCGTGTTAGCCCCGGGCCATTGCTGCTGCTCGTCTCTGCCTATGGTGCCCTTGTGGATGGCTCCCCTACCTCTCCGGGCACCCCCTGGTGCTGCAACCGACGGTCTTGATCCTCCCTTCCCCACGGTTGTGCCCTTCCGAGCTCCTCTATATAGATAGATAGATAGATAGATAGATAGATAGATAGATAGATAGATAGATAGATAGATAGATAGATAGATAGATAGATAGATACATAGATACATAGATACATAGATAGATAGATAGATAGATAGATAGATAGATAGATAGATAGATAGATGGATGGATAGATAGATAGATAGATAGATAGATAGATAGATAGATAGATAGATAGATAGATAGATAGTTAGATAGTTAGTTAGATACATAGATAGATAGATAGATAGATAGATAGATAGATAGATAGATAGATAGATAGATAGATAGATAGATAGATAGATAGATAGATAGTTAGTTAGTTACATAGATAGATAGATAGATAGATAGATAGATAGATAGATAGATAGATAGATAGATGGATAGATAGATAGATAGATAGATAGATAGATAGATAGATAGATAGATAGATAGATAGATAGATAGATGGATAGATAGATAGATAGATAGATAGATAGATAGATAGATAGATAGATACATAGACAGATAGATAGATAGATAGATCAATCTCATTCAATGAACTATGAGTTTACATGTGACATGTAGGTTTTAGATCTCCACCACAGTGGAATCAGAAAAGACCACACAAGCATCCGGTAACCTGAGCACACAATGTAAGGTCTGGCACATAGCCCTCATCTCGCACTCATCATCCTAACAAACTCAACCTGTCCCTCTACCCCCGCTCCACAAAGCAAAGGTGTGCCAGAGATGGTCCCTTGTCCCTCCGATACAGCACTTTCCATGCTCTGGCAATGTCCTGGTCAAGAGACGTGTCCGCCGCCCGCTTCGCGGCCCGCTGTCGCAACTGCTGCTCTTGTGCTCGCTGAAGGGCCACTGCCATGCGCTGGTTGAGGAGGGCGCGTAGCGGCACCGACATCCCTGCGGTACCTCCTTGTCGGGCCAACCTCCGCTCGGTCGCCTCTGACGATGTCCGCAATACCTTGTCGAGGCCTCGCGAGACGGCCCCCAAGGTCTCCATCGCTGGGAAGACAAACTCCATGTGGTCGCGCTCTGCCTCGCGTCGCCATCGTCCATACTTCCTCTCCTTCGTGCGCACCGCATCCTCCAATGCCACGCCCGGCCGCTGCGCCGATCTCCTCCCCAGACTCGGCCGCTGCGGGTCGGCGATGACCACGTCCATCACAAGTGTGTGTCCCGTGGCTGGGTCAAAGCATGTGATATCTGGCCGCCCCTCAGGTAGGAGGCCTTCGTGCTCGACCGTCACCCCGCCCATCCCACTCTCGCAAACCACTGCTGCCAAATCCCTCATCACTGCATCATGGACCGCCTTCGTGCCCCCTCCATGGACACATCGGAGGGCGTGCTGCGGTGCACATGGCTGTATAGGGCTCCGCTCTGCACACGTGCATGCTGGTGTATGGCGTAGGTGTGCAATGGGGAGCCCAAGGCGAAACCTGCACGCCACTCTCCAGTCTGCTGGTGCCATGTACAGACGGTCGGTAACGGACCTGGGATGTGCCAATAGCCAATCCCCACTGTGCTCCCCCTGCACCGCCGCAAGGCGCTGCAACTGTGGGAGTGCCTCCTCTCCTCCCAGCTCCGCTACCACCACCGATCGGAGCTCACCCAGCCGCCACTCATAGACGGCGTCTGACAAGTCCTGGAAGAGGCGCTTGGGACTCCCCTGTTCACACTCCGCCAGCAGTGGGACCTTTGCTTTCACTGCATCTGGGAATCCTTGCAGCGCCCTCTCTCGTAGCTCTGCAAACGTCCCCCTCATCCATGGTCTCCGTACTCCTCCCACCCCCTCTCCGTTGTCCCCAGGGCCTCATGGGTGGATGAGGCGTTTCACCGCGTGCCAAGACTGTAGGCGGCTGCATACGAACGAGAGGGGTGCGAGGTCTCCCACTCCCGTTAAGCTGAGCCCTCCCAGCTGGATCGGGAGCCGTGCCTGCTGCTCAGCGTGGGCCACTGCCCGCCGCTCTCTGATCCCCTGCACCTCCTCCGGTCCCACCAGCCGGCGGATGCAACCCCCCACCTTCTCGTCAAATCGTTGCAGCCGGCGGGTCCACCACTCTGATGGGGGGGTCAGCCGCATGAGATGCTGCAGCCTGCGAGTGGTACACTCCCTCAAGATGCTGAATGCGGCCTGGGCATCTGGCATGTCGACGAGCGTCTCCAACATCTCCTCCACCTCGTGTACTGCTAGATCAAGCCGCGCTCGGCAGAACTCCTCTGTCCCAATGGGACACCCCAGAATCACCATCCCCTCCGTCGCTCGCGGGACCCCCGCAATGGTCCCCGGCGCCTGGTCCACCCCCGCCGGTAGGTACAGCTGGCATTTGCGAGGCTGAACCTCCATCCCCACCGCAGCCAATCCTCCCTGTAGCGCAGTGAACGCTGCCTCAAGCTCCTGCACTGGGCCTAGCAAGTATGTGTCATCCAAGTACGCCAGCACCCGACCGGTCCCTCCCATCGCTGCCTGTGCTGCCTCCAGTGCGTCCTGCTGCGTCAAGGCATAGAGGAAGGGGCTGATAGGATCTCCCTGTCGCACCCCCCTCTCCGACTGGAACACGCATGGTTGGGACCCCCCCTGATAGTAGAGCTCCGAGGGCTGGTCGTAAAAGAGGGTCAGTGCTGGGAGGAGTCTTTCGAATCCCCTCGCCCTCATCGCCTCGAAGATGGCTGCTCGCTCAACCCAGTTATAAGCGTTCTTTACGTCGATACTCAGCAGCCCCCACTCCGCCTGCTGGTCCAGCTGCTCCATGATGGTGTGGACCACCGTGTCCCCCCCTGCCGACACTCCCACCGCCTGCTGCAGCGGCGCCAATGCTCTCTCCATCTCGCTCCTCCCTGTGCTGACCATCCATCTCCACAGCAGGCGTGGAATCGCCTCTCCCACAGCGATCGGGCGTACCCCACCATCGGGCTTTGCTAGCGCGATGAGCCTGCTTGCTGTTAGAAATCCCCGAGCTGTGGGGTGGAGCCGTCCTCAACATAGGGAGGCGAGTAGCTGTGCCAACAACCTCGTGAGCCGCTCGTCTCCCACCATGACTTGTCGAAGATGGTCCAAAGAAAGGCCTGATGGCCCTGCCGCCGTGCCTCTGCTGGTGTCCAGTAGAGCCTTCCGCACTCCATCCCCATCAGGGAACCCAGTAGGGGCTCGCCTCGCTGCCTCTGCTACCCATGCTGGTGTCGGCCGCTCCTTTGCCGGGTGCTTTGCCTGTAGTTGCGTCAATACCTCTGGTCCGGGCGGTGCCAAGGAGGTACTGTCCAAGGCATTGAATGCCTTTGACGTGTTCCCTCGGTGGAATTTGGTCACCGCCCTCTGTAGTCGCTGTTCCCGAGCCTCCTCCTCTCTGTGACGCAGGCGCCGTGGTGGTGGTACGCGACCTGCCGGCCGAGCATGCGCGACGGCCTCTCCCCATAACTCCTCCCACTGTCCTTGGAGGAAGCGGGTCGCCAGTGATCTCACCCACTCAGTATCTGAGCACCCCCGATGCTGTGGGCGCGTCCTGAGGATGAGGCTCGGCATCGCCTGGAGGAGCAGGGGTCCTGCAGCATCCATGGAGTGGGATGTGCATCTCACCAAGGGGACTGCCACCGCTGCCCGTACTGAGTCCAACGCGCCTGTTGGGACTCGCGAATAGATGAAAGGAGGGAGGACCTCTGCCCCATACAGTCGGCCCCACTCCAGACCCTCTGCCGAACGCCACAACCTCTCCCATCGCTGGCCACTGCTCTGCTCCCCACCCGCGTCGGCCCCTGGCCGTTGCTGCTGCTCACCTCTGCCTGTGGTGCCCTGGCGGCTGTCTCCCCTACCTCTCTGGGCACCCTCTGGTACTACCGCAGACGGTCTCGATCCTCCCTTTCCCACGGTTGTGCCCTCCCGAGCTCCTCCTCCTGGCCCTCCTGTCGCACGTGTCGCCACTCCTCTCACCCGAGGCTGGTCTCTGGTGGTCTCTCCCTCCAGGTGTCTGGCCACTGCTGTCCCTCCACCCCCGATTCTCGGTCCAACGACCTCTCGCTGTCGTCGCTGTCCCATGTCCCTCTCTGCCATCAGACCCTTCCCCACGGTTGTGCCCTTCCGAGCTCCTCTATATAGATAGATAGATAGATAGATAGATAGATAGATAGATAGAAAGATAGATAGATAGATAGATAGATAGATAGATAGGTAGATAGATAGATAGATAGATAGATNGTCTCTCCCTCCAGGTGTCTGGCCACTGCTGTCCCTCCACCCCCGATTCTCGGTCCAACGACCTCTCGCTGTCGTCGCTGTCCCATGTCCCTCTCTGCCATCAGACCCTTCCCCACGGTTGTGCCCTTCCGAGCTCCTCTATATAGATAGATAGATAGATAGATAGATAGATAGATAGATAGATAGATAGATAGATAGATAGATTGATTGATAGATAGATAGAGAGAGAGAGAGAGATAGACAGACAGACAGACAGACAGACAGACAGACAGACAGACAGATAGATAGATAGATAAACAGAGAGATAGATAGATAGATAGATAGATAGATAGATAGATAGATAGATAGATAGATAGATAGATAGAGAGAGAGAGAGAGAGATGTGTGTGTGTGTGTGTGGGCGTGTGTGTGTGTGTGTGTGCGTGTGTGTGTGTGTGTACATATTCTTCTGTGTGTGTATGTGTGTCCGTGTGTGTGTGTGTGTGTGCGTGTGTGTGTGTGTGTACATATTCTTCTGTGTGTGTATGTGTGTCCGTGTGTGTGTGTGTGTGTGCGTGTGTGTGTGTGTGTACATATTCTTCTGTGTGTGTATGTGTGTCCGTGTGTGTGTGTGTGTGTGCGTGTGTGTGTGTGTGTACATATTCTTCTGTGTGTGTATGTGTGTCCGTGTGTGTGTGTGTGTGTGCGTGTGTGTGTGTGTGTACATATTCTTCTGTGTGTGTATGTGTGTCCGTGTGTGTGTGTGTGTGTGCGTGTGTGTGTGTGTGTACATATTCTTCTGTGTGTGTATGTGTGTCCGTGTGTGTGTGTGTGTGTGCGTGTGTGTGTGTGTGTACATATTCTTCTGTGTGTGTATGTGTGTCCGTGTGTGTGTGTGTGTGTGCGTGTGTGTGTGTGTGTACATATTCTTCTGTGTGTGTATGTGTGTCCGTGTGTGTGTGTGTGTGTGCGTGTGTGTGTGTGTGTACATATTCTTCTGTGTGTGTATGTGTGTCCGTGTGTGTGTGTGTGTGTGCGTGTGTGTGTGTGTGTACATATTCTTCTGTGTGTGTATGTGTGTCCGTGTGTGTGTGTGTGTGTGTGTGTGTGTCTTTGTGTGTGGTTTTTGTGTGAATATATATACATTGGTTTGTGTGTGTGTGTGTGTGTGTGTTTGTGTGTGTTTGTGTGTGTGTGTGTGTGCTTGACAATGATCAGTCAGGAGGCAAAGAGGCTGGGGGAGGTGGTGAGGGAAGTCCAAGAAGTACAGAGGAATACAGACCCGCACATGGCGGGTCTATGGTTGGAGCTCCAGGGGAGAATGGAACAAGAGGTGAGGGAGAGGATGTCTGAAAGGTTCGGGTGGGGACGCAGTACCAGTCCTTGGCACGTCAGCTGCGGGAGAGGTATGCAGAGGTCACGGCAAGGATGGAGCAACAGCAGCATATCCTCGGGTTGATGGCTCAGGAGGAGGCTAGGCGACGAAACGAGACGGAGACAGAGGGTGGGTTTCTGTGGCGGGTGGTGGAGAGGGTGGACCGCCTGGAGAGAGAGTTGAAAGAAGGCGGGAGCACAACTAGGGAGGGGCAAAGCGGTGGGGGTAGGCAAGGTGGAGGGGGGACGGGGGAGGGTGGCGCGAGTCTCAGGGGGAGCCGGCCTTAAGACCCAAAGGGGATGGCAGAGGATGGAAAACAGCCGGGGGAGGACGGAAGCGACGACAGCGGCAGCAGCAGCAGCATGGACAGTCATAACATCGGCGGAGTTGTTGGAGAGGGGGCCAGTACTAGGGAGGGACCTGAGATGGACAGCAGGGGCAGCAACAACACGGACAGCGCCATGAGTGACAGCGGCAAGGGCGGCTGTGGCAACAGCGATCACAGCGACACCACCATGCTGGGTGACAGTAAGGACAGCAGCGGCGGCAGCGGGAAGGGGGGGGGTGAGCAGGCACCGGGCAGAGGCCCACAGGGGCAAGTCAGAGAAGCTTGTAGCAGACGTAAGCGGCGACCCCCGAAGAGAGTCCGCGACAGATTGCGACGGAGGGAGAGGGAGTGGAACCAGAAGGCGTCACAGGTAGGAGAGGTTCAGCGAGAGGCGGGAGCCGCGGAGGAGGGGGTGGGCAGGGACCGAGGGACGGCAGACGGGGGCGGAGAGGACGTTCAGCGAGACCATGAGGGCACCGCGGGGACCCACCCCCGCCGGCACTAAGGGGTGGAGGGGTGGGGGGGTGCTGCCGTCGGCAGTCGAGGAGGAGATGGACGAGGGGGTGACGACGAGAGAAACCAGGACAGGGGGAAGGAGGGGAAAGAGGAAGAGGGTGGGGAAGAAGAGAGGAAGGAGGAAGAGAGTGGGGAAGAAGAGGGAGAGAGAGAGAAGATAGAACTGAGACCGAGGGAGGGAGGGGGAGAGGCAGAGACGGGACAGGAGGCGGAGCGGGGGAGACTACCACTCTTGGGGGCACGATGCACTAGATACAAAATGGCGTGCAGATGGGGGGGGCGCAATGGGAGGAGACAACTGGGGAACAGGAGGGGAGGACAAGCAGGAGGTTACGTGGCGGAAGGTGAGGAGGATGAAGGCCCACCAGGACATGTCACTCAAGGGGTTCCGCTGTAGGTATACACACAGAGACAGGGCGGCCCAGCCGCTGCCACTGGGGAGCAATGTTGACCTCGGTACCTCGGACAACGGTACATCGTTGTGGACAACGGTATATCGTTGTAGGTAGGGACAGGCACATCGATGTGGGGGGGGGGGGGGGGGGGGGGGGGGGGGGGGCAGATTTCAGCCATACTGCGCATTGAACACCAAGTACAAGAAATAGTTTTTCCAGTCATTTCTAACAACCATACAGAGAACTCATTACAACAACTTTCTAGTCACTATGTTAATCATCATGTTGTATTGAGGCTGCCTTGTCTTAGCAATACAATGCACCACTACCAGTGCATTTGCACCCATGGTTACTGAGTTTTGCACATCATCATGTGGCTTTGGACCCAAGCATTCCACCAAAACATTGAACATTGCACCTCAGCATTGCACATCATCATGTGGCTTTGGACCCAAGCATTCCACCAAAACATTGAACATTGCACCTCAGCATTGCACATTGCACGCAAGGTCTGGAACAGAGCAAACTGTTGATAGAAAAAACTCCATTGAGAACACACGTCAGAAAGTTGCAGGCAATAGGATATGGACCATGATCTAATCACGGTCCAACTATTTTTTTCCACGGGCAGGACGCTTCTGGCTAGATCCAGCAGCTGCATTGCCAAGTCCTGCTGCTGTTGTTGAACGCTTGGTCCCACTGGTAGATCCTGCTGCTGTTGTAGGTGAGGTGGGTCTGTCACTTGAGTTCTCATCATTCTCGGCTTCTGCACCACCCTCTCCCCCTGCCTCAGTCCCACCACCTTGCTCAGTAGGCACTGATGCAGTTGTGGCTGAAACTTTCTCCCGCATGCAAACACGGCGGGCATGTGGCAGGCCCGGGGCATCTCCCATGCTGCGGATGTGTGCCTCCACCTCCACCACCTCATCATCAAATGTGGACTCCTCCTCCTCCTCCTCCTGTCCCTCGTCACCACTGCTTTCATCACTTTCACCATCACCCTGCTCCACCTCATCTCCCTCTTCCACTATGTCCCCATCCTGCTCGCTTGCATCCCCTTCCTCTATGTCCACCGCCCTGATGAGCTACTCTGATGCACGCCTGCCATTGCAGCCATAGTGTTTGCGAAGCCTCACGTTGCACCTCACGAGCAGCTCCAGTGTCGACGCAAGCAGGCGGTTCCTCCTAGCAGTGTGCACGAGCTCGTGAGTAGAGAATGCCCTTTCACATTCAGAGGACGAGCAAGGCTGAGACAACAGTTTCAGGGCAAGGTCACGGAGAACAGGAAGGTAGGCAGTGAAATTGACATGCCATTCAACTGCACTCATGGTGCGGCACTTGACTTTTGCAACAGCAGCAACTGCCCTGGCATTTTTTGTGACAGATACGTTTGGGTCGACATCAACCATGACTTGAGCCCTCTGAAATGCAGAAATCTCCTTCATCAGCTGATCATGCTTGTCCTCAGGAACCAGAGCATCAGCCACAGACTGCCAGGCCTGTAGTGTCACATAGTCCGCGGACAGGTCGTTGCCAAAGTGTTCCGGATGAACACGTCTGGCAGCAGCATACAGTGGACATGCCATGTTGGTGGACCAACGGTGGTTCAGGCGGCCCAGCACATNATGCACCTTTGCAACTTTTGCTGCCTTTTTCCCCTTTTTCTCAGCCAGTGCAGCCAACTCCTCACAGCAGTCCAACAGGGCCTCGTAAATCTCACCTGCACCCCCACCCGGGCTGTCTGCCACCCTCAGTGCCCGCACAACAGGCTCCAGGAGGTCCTTGAGCTGGCGTACCTGCAGCCAAAACACTCTACGCCTCACAATGCGACGAACCTCCTTCTTACAGGCCTTGTACCCACTGTCCCTCTTGCTGCCAAGCTGCTTCCACAAGTCAGAGTCCACCAACGTCTCCAAGTTCTCTTTCTGGTCTAACATTCTCTCGGCCATGGTGAACACTGAAGCAAAGCGAGTGTCACATCGTGGGACCAGGACCTTCCCATTGGTCCTGGCCTTCAGCCATGATCGGGGCATCTCGTTTTTCCTGAAGAATGAGACCACTTTCTCACACCTTGCAATAGCTCCAGCCCCCCATGCACACTTTGCAACATCCTTCATCACCAGGTCTATGTTGTGGGCACAGCAGCCTTGCCAAAAGATGCTTGGGTACTTTGCTGCCAGGTCACCAAAGGCACGCTTGTTGGTACTGGTGTTGTCACAGATGACAGAAACGACCCTCGATACGCCCACCTATTCGATGGCTGCCTCGATGACGCTGGCTGTGTACTCGGCGTCCCTAGTCATGCCGCTTGCGTCTCTGCTGAAAACGTGCATGGAGCCCTGCGCGTTTACTGCCATTGCGTTGTAGATTGGGCGGATCTGCTGGTCACTCCACTCATCCACGGCAAGACTGGTGCCATAGATGTCCCACGCCTGCTTGAGTGGGATGTCCAGCTCCGCTAGCTCTCTGTCCAGGGCCGGGAGTAGCTCCTTGACGACTGTAGTCCTGCTAGGGAGGCGGAAACTGTTTGTGGTCTTGCGTGCAGCTTTCACAACATCCATGATGCACGGCTCTCTGCAGAAGGAGATCGGTAGGGCCGATATGGCCATCAGCTTGACGATCGAGAGCTGGCACTTCTCGTTTGCCTTGCGCTCCGCGTGCTGGTCCAGAGTGGTCTGCCGGAAAGAGGAGGCACGGCTGACGTCGAACAGCGGCACTTGCCCTTCCAGATGGGTGGAAGGGGAGGCACGGGAAACTTACTGCTACTGCCGCTGCTGCTGCTTCTGCTGCCGGTCTTCCTGCTGCTCCTCATCGTCACTGTCTTCGAGAAGTGTGAACCCAGCAACTGCTGCCTCCTTTTCGCGCTGCCTCTTCTCCCACAGTTTGATCCATGGCACTGGGAGATCAGCAGTACCCTACTCCTCGCCCATGCCCTTGTAAAGGTTGACGCAATGCGGTTTCCATCCGGCGGGAGGCAGGTCTGCACGGTCAAGCCCCAGCGCATCTCGTGCGGTTGGGGGTGGATAGGGGCAGGTCTTGATGTTGCCGTTCGACTCTCCAAAATGCCCTCGAATCCTGTCGCATGTGCCAGAGCTAATCTTGGCACAACTGCCGCAACAAAATCCAGCTTTCTTGGTGGGGGTCGGCCATTTCTCGACGTGGCGCAACAGCTCCTTTGTAAGGAAGTCTCCGGTGAGGCGGCGGCGGCGAGGAGGATTCCAGCGGCTGGCGTCGAAGGCGTCAGAGACACCTGATGTTAGAGCTGCAGACGGTGTTCCTGACGAGGAGGTGGCCCGCGAGCCATGAGTGCTAGCCATGGTGGCTGGCTCGGGTCGAGACCAAGTGTCTCGACCCGACAGGCAACAAGCCAGCGGATTGTGACTGCGCACTTGATATCGTCAAGTGCGCAGTCATCAGCCGGTAGCGGAGAGGAGGGGGGGGGG
>SZWC01004361.1:122458-133514 GCA_023375785.1 Penium margaritaceum
GCCCCCCACAGGCCCCTGCAGCGGCCCGTCGGGACCGACACAGGGCCCTTTCTTCGTCGCTTCCGTAGTCGTACATTCAGTGCGAATAAAAACAGAGGTGGTCGTTGGCGTCGCTAGTCGGCGTAGGGCAGATATTTTGAGAGAATGGCTACAACATCAGCGGCTCTCGTACCCCGGAGTTGGCATAGCGCACCGTCTGGCGTTCGCGCTGGGAGCACCTCCAGTCCAACTGCACACATTTGCGGCGGGACCGGTCGCTCCTTCCGCCCAGGCCGTGGAGTTGGGGGAGCTGGTGGTGGAGCGCGGGCCGCGCCGTGCAATGCGCCAGAGGGGGTGTCACGGTTTGCGTTGTGCGCAACGCCCAAGGCATGGTCACGGACCTGTGACAGGGATGGGCATGGAACCAGGTCGAGCAGCAGGAGGAGAAGCAGCCCTGCTTTTCCTGCTTGCCCTGCGCATCAGACGGCCCTGCTGCGACGAGCTGCTGCCAAGGCCACCTCAGCAGGGGCGGCCGAGCAAGGGGAGCAGCAACAGCAGCCCACAGCAGCCCCGGCGCGGTCAGAGTTGAAGACGTGCAAGCATTGCAAGCAGCAGTACAGGGAAGAGGACAACCACCCGCAGGCCTGCAGATTCCACACGGCGCACTACGGCGGTGAGAAGCCTCTCTCTCACCTGAGACCGGCATGCCTCTGAAGCCCCTGTCAGGTTTTATACCTTCTAGAATAAAACCTGGCACGGGCTGCTTTGTAAACGCTTTGCAAAGCATTTAGAAAAAACAAAGCCTGCAGATTCCACGCGGCGCACTATGGCGGTGAGAAAACTCTCGCACCTGAGACCGGACTACCTTTGCAGCCCGTGCCCAAGCCCCCTCCCCTGGCGCCGATAGGGAGTGTGCTCGTCGCAACCATTCACACTGACTTGCACGCATGCAGACTCACATGCGGCACACCACGGACGTGGGTTGAGAGCAACAGCTATGGGGGTGGCTTTCCTGCTTCTATTGATGCTTCCTCAACCCTGTGCTTGCCTGCCCTCCCATTGTTGCAACCGCTTCTTCATTCTTTTGCTGATGATGCATGATTCGCTGCTGCTGCTGCTGCTGCTGCCGCCACCGCCACCGCAGTCGCCACCGCTGCTGCTGCTGCTGCTGCTGCTGCTGCTGCTCCCGCTGCTTCTGCTGCTGCTGCTGCTGCTGCTGCTGCTGCTGCTGCTGCTGCTGTGTTGCTGCTACTGCTGCTGCTGCTGCCGCCGCCGCTGCTGCTGCTGCTGCTGTTGCTGCTGTTCTATGCCACATAATTTGACCCTCTTAACCACTTCCACCTGTCCTTCTCTTCTACCATTCGTTGTTTCGCGTTCCACATTTCCACAGGCGAAACTAAGCGCAAGTTTGAGGGAGTGAACACAGGCGGCACGATGACGACCGTCGGCGGCGGAGAGATAACGGCTTACCGGCATTGCTGCGGCCGCACGGACCCTTTCGATGTTGGATGCGTTGCGTCACCACACCAGTCCTATGACGACTGAGAGCTTTGCTGCAGCAAGAGTAGAGAGAGAGCAAGTAGAATCAACACCTGTGGAAGTACCACCAACAGCAGTAGTGCCGGCAGGACCAACGGCAGTCATAGAAGCAGCAGCACCAGCAGCAGCTGCAGCAGAAGCACAAGCAGAAGAAGGCGGAAGCAATGACGTGTCCACCATTGTGTCACCAATCAGTCTCCTTTAGAAATCCCTCCAAGGACAAACAGAATCATGCTGTCCAATTGCCTTCGGATGAAGAGACGTTGCAAGACAAGGCACACAAGTCCTAGCAATTTCAGCTTTCCACAAGCATCGGGTATTGCTTGGGGGCACGCGTCATTGCAACCTGTTTTGGACATTGACAAGACTAGTGACACAAATCTTTGTGGACTCAAGCAGTGAAGTATGGGGTTGGGGTTTTGCCTGCTTGCCAGTTTCAGTTGCTATCAACTATGGGATGCAAGCCCTTACCATCTTGACCACTACACCAAGTCAATCGCGGGTTCATGAATCCCGATTCTTTCCCTTTTGAGCGTCCTAGTAAGTGTTGGCTTCCGACGAGAGGACAGACTTGTGAGGGGGGTGGATGGATGGTGACCTTTCATTCTTTTCCTTCCGAGGCCATGCATAGTGCCGTGGGAGACTCTGGCCACTTCGCATCTTGTTGCAAAGTAGCCCTCCCAGAATGTGAGTTTAGAATTTTGTTTTGTTCCATCCTTCGCTTCATCCCATCGGAATGTTGTGATTTGTGACGCTCCTGTCGACCAATACAATTTACTGTGATCACTCGGTTGTGTCCATACTCGTGTAGATCCTTTGATTCGCACCCTGGAGGAACTGGTGCGTGATCTGGTGACGGACTACCATCCTGGAGCTGATTGAGGACTGTTCCAAAGCTCTGGACGCTACCCGGGACCTCTTGCAGTTTTTCTGCAACATGCAAGAGTATCGGTGGACTGGTCGTGGGCCCAATTTGCATATTTTTGCATTGTGTGTCCACCGTTTGATGCCGGATGCATGCATATGACCAGTCGTAGCATCCGGCTTTTGATCCTGCACGTCTATGTTCAGACGGCGTAGCATTCTGATATGTCTGCGCAAAGCTACGGCCAAAACAATGGTTTTGGGTCGACTTTAGGACAGATCTTGCACTGCCGCGTGGGACACCCGCCGTGCGCCGCGCCAGGTACTTATACCATGAACCTGTCATTTTTCACCTCTCTGCAAATGCTATTGAAGCATTCTGACACTTTGCCTTGTGTCTCCTAGCCAGACCCTTGCTGTGTGTGCACGACTTGTGATTGTTGTCACCGTATGACCACGCACTGACGCCTCGTCAGCGGCTATGTCGCTAAGAAGCTTCCACGCATCTTCTCATGGTATCAGAGTGGTGAGACAGTTCTCACCGAGCTGTGCAGCAAAGACGCAATAGAGCAGCAGCAATGACAGTCACCGTTGCAGCTGATCCACAGGACCTACCGACGACGACAGCCGATCGCCGTCAACGTCGCACACCACCACCACGTGAGACTGCATCAACAACAGGCACTAGCGGTAGCAGGGGACAGCTACAGTACACCGCAGTTGTCAACAGCTACTAACATTGGCACATGCAGTAGCAGCAGCACTGAGTAGTAGCAACAGCAGAGCGGCAGCAGCGGCGGCACCAGCGCGCGGCGACAGCAGCAGCACGCGGCAGCAACAACACAGTAGCAGCGCAACAGTAGCGGCAGCAACAGCGGCGATAGCACCAGTGGCGGCAGCAGCACAGCAGTAGCGCAGAAGCAGTGGCAGTAGCATCGGCGACACTAGCAGCGCAGCAGCTACAGCGGCAGCAGCGCACAACGGTGGTAGCAGCGTGAAGCAATCGCAGCGCGTAGCAACAGCAACAGCGCGCAGCTACTACCACGGCCGCGCACGCAGCCGCCAGGCAGCCGCCTCGCATGCAACCGCGCTGCTGCTGCTATAGCTAACGCCGCAGCAGTAGCAACAGTTGAGCGGAAGCTGCGTAGCAGCTTCCGCTCAGCTTCGGCACGGCTGCTGGAGAGCGGCCGCCTACTCGCGCAGCAACCACGAAGGTTGACACAAAAAAAAGGGAGGCGAGCTGATGTCAGAAATTTCCTGCTGACGTCAACACTTGCTTTCCTGAAATATTTGATCGGAGGGTCAAAGGTTGCCAGAGTTTGAATTTCTCGAGAAACAGTCCCGTTTCTGCAATTCGACCACGTTGACGTCACGGCCTAAAATGATCGGCGACATGGCTCCAACCGGCGAGAAGGGAAAAGGGTACTTGACCCCTCTTCTTCCTCCTCAGAGGTCATGAGCCCACGCTCGTAGGCTATTGAGGACCTGCGGAGCGAGCAGGACAAGATGTATCGCCTGCAGCGGGAGCAGACTGACGCCATCCGTACACTCACCGAGCTTCTTTGAGGACATTCCACGACTCCATGACAAACCTCTGCGGGAGCGGCCGGGGTTGCACCCTCTACACAGCAGTCAACTCCAACATTGGAGACAAGAGCTAGAGCCGACCCGCCACCTCTTGATCCTTGGGACGAGGATCCAGACATGGCAGGCATGGAGGACAACTCCCCCGAGCACGAGATTCGTATGCTTCACGAGCGTCTCCATCGGCTTCAGACGAGCTCTCGGCTCCCACACACATCTTGCTTCCCCGAGCTTCGATCGTCTTCTGACCTCCATCCCACCTACTTCCCTCTTCCTCGCGTCTTTCCCATCCCTCGTCCTTCCCAGCTTGTGGTTGCTCTCCCTACGGAGCGACAACCCAAGGACTTCGAGACACCGCCCCCGCGGCATGTCAGCGAGGATGGCTTTGACTACTGGGGGATCCTCTTCCAGGTCTGGGCCACTTCAGAGGGTGTGTGGCCCTACTACCACAGTACATAATTGACTACGGACCCAGCCCAGGTGCTGACAACGGCTAGGGCGATACGCGAACTTCTCTACGCCATGTCGTGCGAGACCGTCGTCGACTTCCGTTCGTTCCTTGGCGAGGCGGGCACAGGCACCGACGCTGATCCACACAGGGGCTTGGACCTAGTATTATCCTTGTATGCTGTAGAGACGCACGCCACCCGTGCCGCGCACATCCGTGCCTTTCACTCCATGCGCCAGGGGCCTGCCGAGCCTGCAGCCAACTACTGGCAACGCGCCATGCGTATTTACACGCGCCTACGGCCCTCAAGAGGTACACAGATGTGGGTGCTCTGCACGATCATGCTTGGAGTTCACCTTGAGCACACAGACATCTTCATGCAGTAGAGCGACGCGGTGCTCAAGCCTTTTTTGGCCTCATTACAGCTTCTTCCCTGGATGCACAAGCTCTTCCTCCAGGTGACTTCTGCCCGTGAGGCAGCCGTGGCTCATCAGGAGACCTCCATTGCTACAACAGTCGCAGCATCACCACCGACGCCCCTCCTGCAGACTCCTTCTCAATCCTCTGTCACGTCCTCCTCCCCTTCCATCCCGATTACACCTGCTCAGACACAAGGTATCGCGGCAACAGCACAGGGGAAGAAGGGGCGACGGAGGCGCGGCTCGGGCCAGCAGCAGTCGCAGCAACAACCATCATCGGGTAGTAGCAGTGGACGCTCCGTTCACTGTTACAATTGTGGAGGCGCCCATCGCTCCACCGAGTGCCAGCAGCCGCTCGACTGGGCGTGGATTTCTCGTGGGCTCCAGGCTTCGCACGCACTACGATCTACGTCGAGCGACACATCCTCCGGGCGCGCGACGACCACGATTGCAGTAGTTCCAGTTTCACCACTAGCGACCAGCGGTGACCCAGACCCAAATGATCGCACCATCGCCGAGCTCTAGCACCTTCTTGCGCTTCGCTTTCAGGGAGGTGCGAGTGTGTTGTCACAACCGGGTGGTTCACACACTCTCTGTTGGGCTGTTCTTGTGGCTCCGGATGACTTGTGTTGGGGGGCACAGTCGGCATGTGATGACGATGGGCCTGATTGTACGGATTGGATTCATGAGTCTCATCTTTGTGCCCTTTGTCGTTCCTCCCCACTTCGTGCCCAGCGTCCGTCCGAGGCCGAGTGTTCCGTTGCCCGTTCTACAGTGACGTCCTCTACTCGTGATCCCGGTGGCACTTGGATCATCGACTCCGGTGCCACTCATCACATGACCTGTCGTCGTACTAATTTTGTTGTGCTCGGCCCTGTTGCGCCTGTTCGTTCTGTCCGCACAGCCTCTGGTCAGTCCTTGCCAGTCCAGGGTGTTAGGGTTGTATGTTTCGATGCTTCGTCTGGCCCCCTATATCTTTTCGAGGTACTGTTTGTGCCTGACCTTGAGCTCAGCTTGCTTTCTATACGTGCTTGTACACTGATGGTACTCTTAGTGGATCACACTTCAGAGTTCGCGACTGTGACTGCTATTGACACTCATAGCGTTTTTCTTTGTGCCTCTGTTGTGGATGACCTGTATCGGGTCTCTCGGACTTGTGCTCCTTGCTCCTCCTCCCCTTCCGCTCGTGTTTTTCTCAATGGCGTTCTATCTCCTGAACACCAGCGATTGCTTCATCACCGTCTGTGTCATGTCGGCTCCGACACTGTGTCGAAGCTCATTTGGACACAGCCCACTCTCGGTCTTGATGCGGCTTCTTTCGAGAAGCCACCCAACACCGAGTGCCTTTTCTGCGCACAGGATAAAATGCATCGTTGCACCTACCCTGACTCCCGTTCACGTGCATTTTGCCCTCTTGAGTTAGTTCATTCGGACCTTTTTGGTCCCCTACCTGTCGAGTCTCTGTCCGATTGGGGCACATACGTCCTGACCCTGACTGATGACTTCACCTAGATGTAGTTGGTCTACAGTCTACGCCAGAAGAGTGACGCCTCTCTCCCGGTTTGCCTCTAGTTCGTGATGGCTGAGCTTCAGTCTCGCCACACGCTGCACACTTTTCGCTCGGATCGCGGCGGCGAGCTCCTTGACGAGGTGGACAGCTTCTTCGTCGAGCACGGGATTTTTCACCAGGTCTTCGCTCATGCTACTCCTCAGGAGAATGATGTTTTTGAGTGCTGGAACCGCACCATGGAGGATGCGGTTCGCACTATGCGGTCTAAGTGCGGTCTTCTGGACTCCTTCGCTTTTGAAAGCTTCGCCTACATGACTTGAATCTGGAACCGCCTCCCGTACAGTCCTCTTCCGGACCACGTCACACCGTATGAGCTGTGGTTCGGCCACCGTGCTGACTTGAGCCTTGCTCGCGTCTGGGGATCCTTGGCTTCCGTATGGTACACTGAGGACCAGCAGGCGTCCAAGGTCTCATCGCGAGGTCGTTTGTGTCCCTTCATTGATATCTCCCCGTGGTCAAAGGCATGGAGTTTTTGGGATCCTACTCGTCGTCGCATTGCTGAGTCCCGCGATGCGCTCTTCTTTGAGTCCCTTGCCTACCGTGATCTGACTTTGATCACGTCGCTATCCGTTTCACACGTGTGAGATTTCTTGACGGATGGAGGAGTTTGCGCCTGTGAGCACCGATCGCCAGGCTCATGTGTCCGTTCGAGCTCCCTCCACTTCTCCGGCACTTGATGACCCAGCGATCATCGCTGTCGGTCCACAGATCTCTCTAGCACCGCCGGCTTCTACCCATGTCCCTTCACACCCCACAGGTACCCATGATCCTATACCTGTGCGTACTCCTGTAACCGTACCTGTGTGCGCCGGGACCTCTACCTCTGTGTGTGGACCTGCCTTACCTGCTCCTACTGTCACACCGAGCCCTGTGTCTCCCACACCCGCATCTCTTCGCCCGGCATCACCAACTCCCTTGCCTCAGCCCTCCCCAGCTGCGATTGTGCCCGTTCCTGAGCCTGAGGTGCATCCCTCGAGCCCGGGTTACTCTCGTGACCCTGGCGGTCGTCTTTGACCATTGGACTCCACAGCTCAGCGAGTGTCTAGTCCCGCACCCAGGCGCTCCGCTCGCAGCATCGCGAGTGGTTACCTCGGCACAAAGGCCCTAGGCCTGAGTGTCCGCATTGAGCAGTCAGAGGTACATCTAGCATGTCCCGTAGGACACGACCTCGTCACTTGCGAGTTTCATATCGCTTGTGATCCAGCAGCCAATCTTGTGATCGCCAGACCTAACACTGAGGCGTGCGCTCTTGCCACATAGAGCTCTCCCTTTATGGCGCCTAACCCGGGCACACTAAGGGAAGCTCTCTCATCAGAAGATGCTGACGCATGGCATGCTGCTTGCGAGGATGATGTTCGCGCCATCCGAGAGCCCGGAGTTTACGACTTAGTCGACCCTCCACCTGGGAGGAAGGCTATTTAGGTCAAGTGGGTCTTTCGTAAGAAAGTGAAGCCGAATGGCTCACTGGAACGCCACAAGGCTCGCTTGCTCGTCTAGGGGTACTCTCTGATTGAGGGCATCGATTACACTGAGACCTTTACCCCTGTTGGCCGCATGACCTCAACTCGAGCTCTGTTCGGTTTAGTGGCTCAGCATGACTGGGAACTGCACCAGATGGATGTGAACAATGTGTTCCCCCAAGGCTCTCTGGATGAGGAGATTTACGCGACTCAGCCACCCGGCTTCGAGGATGGTGACAAGGTCTGGCGCTTGCGCAATTCCTTGTACAGCCTCAAGCAGTCTCCTCGGTGTTGGAACCAGGAGATTACTGGCACCCTGACTCGTGCGGGATTTGTACAAAGCGAGGTAGATCCCTCCCTCTTCATCCGACAGACGCCTGAGCGATTCACCGCCATCCTCCTCTATGTCGACGACCTTCTGATCGCGTCTCCCTCATTGGAGGCCGTGAAGGAGGCCAAGGCTGTCCTCCAGAGTGCCTACAGGATGAAGGACCTTGGTCCTGTAGCGATGTTTCTTGGCATGGAGATCGTGCGAGACCGCAGACGTCGTACTCTACTACTGCATCAGGCCTGATACGCACGTGTTGTGGGAGAGCGCTTCAGCAACCTTCTTGGCGCAGTGCTCATGGCTTCCACACCTCTCACACCTGATGCGCAGGATGCCCTAAAGGTTGACGATCCCACACAGCTGGGGAAGACAGTGGATGTGACCCTGTACCTCCGTCTCATCGGATCTCTGATGTACCTGGCCACTACCACACGTCCTGACATCGCATTTGCCGTCAACCTCCTTGCCCAGTTTTCGCACGCTCCACGTGATAGAGCCCTTCACGCGGTTGTGCAGGTGGTGCGGTACGTGGTCTCCACACCGTACCTAGGACTCTGCTTTCGACAACAGTGTTCGGTGGTCCTTCACGGCTACACCAACAGCGATTGGGCTTGGAGCCCACATGGACGAAGTCGCACCGGTTACGTGTTCCTGCTCGGTAGGACTGCTGTGTCCTGGCGCATCAGGAAGGAGGGATGCATTGCACGTAGCTCAATGAAGGCAGAGTACATTGTTCTGAGTGCAGGGGCTACTAAGGCGGTATGGCTGCAGCGCATGTTCCTTGAGCTTGGCTAGTTAGTACCCGCCATTGTGCTTCGTTGCGAAAACCAGAGTGCTCTTCCCATTGCGAAGAACTTTGGTGTCTTTCATGCTTGCACGAAGCACATTGCGGTTGAGCATCACTTCGTGCGTGATCTGGTGGAGCGACACGTGATCTCCGTCATTTCGGTTCGTAGTGATATGCAGCGTGCAGACTTCTTGACGAAGGCACTAGCACGCGGAAACTTCCAGGTGGCCATTCGTTCTGTTGGACTTCGCTCCTTGCCTGAGAGTGGTTAAGTGTGTGGTGTGTCTGTGTCTCTACCACATTTGTCGTTGCACTCGTTTTTGTACTCGTCTCAGTGCTGCACGTGTATGGACATCCGTACCATCGGATCTTGGGGGAGTGTTGTGATTTATGACGTTCTTGTCAACCTCTACGGTTTACTATGACCACTCAATCGTGTCCATACTCGTACAGATCCCTGATTCGGACCCTGGAGGCACCGGTGCGTCATGTGGTGGCGGACTACCACCCTGGAGCTGATTCAGGACTGTTCCAAAGCTCTGGACGCTACCCGGGACCTCCTGCAGTTTTTCTGCAACGCGCAGGAGTTTATCAATGGACTGGCCGTGGGCCCGATTTGCATGTTTTTGCATTGTGTGTCCACCGTTTGATGCCGGATGCATGCATGTGACCAGTCATAGCGTCCGGCTTTTGATCATGCACGTATATGTTGAGACAGCGTAGCGTTCTGATGTGCCTGCGCAGAGTTACGGCCAAAACAGTGGTTTTGGGCCGGTTTTAGGACAGATCTTGCACTGCCACGTGCGACACCCGCCGTGCGCCGCGGCAGGTACTTATGCCATGGACTTGTCATTTCTTATCTCTCTGCAAATGCTATTGAAGCATTCTGACACTTTGCCTTGTGTCTCCTAGCCAAACCCTTGCCGTTGTGTGCACGACTTGTGACGGTTGTCACCGTATGACCAAGCACTGACGCCTAGTCAGCGGCTGTGTCGGTAGGAAGCTTCCACGCATCTTCTCACGGACCACACAACAACTCGTGGTAAAATGCACTGTAGTTCCCCGACAATTGAATGTTCTATCAAATAGAAGGAGCGTGTTGAGCATGTCCATGGGCCATGGACATGCCCTGCGAGCTGTGTCGGCCATGGACAATGGCCGACATGACACGACATGACACGGCACGGAGCATCACACGGCTCAGACATTAAACAATTTGTCTAAATGTGTGTGCTATACCATGATTTGCCATTCTGCGCCCACCCGACCATGCCATACCATGTTTCGCCACTGGTTGAGTTTTTCCTAATGCTTACCCGAGACCTTGCACTCCTGGTAACTGAGGCTAAAGAGGCGTAATGTTGGAGGTGCTACATTTCCAAGGTGATCGTTGGCCACATTCTGCAACCAACATCATCTTGGTTTCCGGCATATCCATGGACGCAGTGGCAAGGGACGAGAGAAGGGCGTGCACGGTGGTAGTAGCGCGAGCAGTGAGACGTGAACCGCAACCGCTGTAGGGAGCGGTGGGTATGGTAAGGGAGGAGAGGGAGGGGTGAGAGGAAGAGGGAGGAGGAAGGGAGGGAGATGGGGAAGGGACGGGAGGGACAGAGGGAGAGAAGGGAGGAGCGGAGGGGAGTGAGATACCCTTGGGGGGGGAGGGGGGCGGAGAGGGGGGGGAGGGAGGCAAAGTGGCATGCAATTTATTTGTACATGTGAACAGCCTTAGCCTCCGGAAGAGATAGCTGAACTAGTGAACTACTTACGGCAGACATTTCAGATACGATTGCATTCACTTTGCTTCATGGCATGTCCTCATTCTTCGACGGACAAACAGGTGGTGGGACGACATCAGCCTGTGGAGAAGGTGGAGAGGTGTGTTAACGGCAACGGTAGAACGTGAGCGGGCAATAGGCAGGGAGTGTCCGACGAGGTTAACGGTCGGCTCGACTGGCTCCACTCCATGGCGCTCCATTCGGGGTAGGAAACTCAACGCTGCTTCGACGGATGTCAATCTGAAAAGGATAGCGCAGGGGAGTAACAGCAGCAGGGTTGGGGGGGGGGGGGGGGGGGGGGGG
>SZWC01004361.1:137159-161238 GCA_023375785.1 Penium margaritaceum
GGGGGGGGGGGGGGGGAACTTCGACAGGGATTCCGGCCGACGGGCGGCTGTGGGAATCCCTGACGAGATCCGAAAATCCCTTTTATTTTTACACTATTCAAGTTTATACCCTCGTTTGAGCTATAAAGAATAAACAAACCCACCCCCTTTTTACATGCAGGGTTTGAGGGTTTTATTTTGCGCAGGCACTTGCTGGGCCCCGCAGTAGCGGGGCCCAGCAAGTTCCCTTTGAACACTGGAGAGTCTTGGATCCCCCATGCAAACTCCCCGCAAACCACATACAAAACAATCACAAACCCTTCTTTTAAGGACTTTGTGCTAATTGGGTAAGGAATTTTGACGTCAGCATGTCGACGCCGCATCCATGCGACGTCGACATGCTATCTTTTGACAAACGAGAGGGGCATATCGTTTATTTTCGCAAGGATTTTTACGTCCTTACAAAAGGGGCGAGTCAAGCTTATCGTTCTAGCGGAGGGGCAAATGAGGCTTATTGTTCTGGCGAAGGGGCAGATGATTCTTATCGTTCTGACGGAGGGGCGGATGGGGCTTATTGTTCGGGCGGAGGGGCGGATGGGGCTTATTGTTCCGACGGAGGGGCGGATGGGACTTTTTGTGCAAAACTAGGGGTACATAGTCACTCCGCCCCTCACATTTTTGCCAAAGCATCATCCACCTACCCACATTCTAGTAATTGTTCAGTTACGAAGCATCCCTGCTGTTTTCCATTCGACGTCCACTTTTCAAAACATTTCCCCCCCTTTTTCTTCGTACCACCTTGTCCATCTCTGGGAGCCCGACCAAAATGCGAGACTCACCCCCTCAGTGGACAAGGTGCTCACTGTAGCCGTTCAGAATTCATTTATGTACACAAAATAGGTCCTAGCATGTGAAGGCACACCCCACTTGGCGGGTGTGCGAGATAATTGAGTTGCACGCACTCATTTGTAATGCTTCTTGCAAAACCAAAGACCCATCTTGATTGCCTCGATAGGGGCCGACTGCAAACAATGTGGAGGGTTCTCCTCAATCCACTTTGATGTGGATCGAGCAGGGCCGCCGATCAAGAGTGAGGTCAATCTTGACGCTATACTGGATCCCATGAGACGCTAGTCTTTTTTTTCTTACCTCTGGCGCTAGTCTTACAAACTGGCTTCTAGATCGAACTCAAAATGGATTCCTAAGTAAACAACAAAATCGTTTGCATCAGAGTCACCAATACAAGTGCCATTTTGGCCCAGCAGACTGACTTGAAGTAAAACATGATTTCATAAGTAATTACACATGTTTTGACACATTTGTTTTTGTGTTCGTCTGTTTCCCCAACAAAAAAAAAACACCTTCTATTTTGTCCTCGCTCACAAAAAGATGTATAACCAAAGCCACTATTAATTCTTCTTTCATCTACATTAATGTATCAAAATGATGATGCAATATGAATTTAGTTGTCAATTGTATTTATTCTTATTTCATCATGGGCAAACGTTTGCGAGGCGACGACCTCGCCAGAAGCAACGACACTCGGCGACGTCAAGGACGGTTATGCATAGCGAGCCTTTGTGTTTGAACAAACGACTTCCAGAATGTGACGGCCAGGGATGACCGCCCGTTTCATCCGCCGGTCAACTTGGTTGGTAGATTGATCTGACCTGGCGTGAATGCCTCATGTCTTGGGCCGCCCTAACGGCGACCTTGCAAAGGGCCTGGGGATACAGAAGAACTATTTTTCTCACATTTCTTCAGATTAAGTTCACGCAAGATTGTTATCATCGATCATGCTGGACAAAACGGACCTTAAAATCAAACCATTGTGAGTATTCAAGGTTTGCGAGGCCAGTCACACCAAAACGAATATGCAATATTTTCTGAAGAGTTGACGGCATGGAAAATCAGGGTGTCAAAGGAACCTGTCCAGCCGTTCAGGTCGGCGTAGAACTTCGACCACCGCAGCCAGGTTTGCGCCTCCGGTAAGCCAGGAACCAGGTAGGTCCGAATTTTCGATGTGTGGAGGAGCACGACACCTCGTATGAGAACAAAGCATCAACCAGCATTTTTTTGTCAATTCATCCTTTCATCATTTATGTCATGAATAATAAAAGCTTTTTGTGCTTCGTATCCCATACATGCCTTTCCTGCAACCTTACACCCTTGTTTGCACTTTGCACCCAGATTGCATTACACTAAAGGAATGTCAGCAGCTCACAAAAATTAACATTGTTCATGTGTAGTTTGGAACTAACAATATGTGCACTTTGACGACAATTGTGGACACTGTTAAGTGCATGCATGTAACAAAAATGCAGCATGGTTGGAGTCTTTGGTGCTTGACGAGCGCAATGTGCAAGGAGTTTCCATGTCACTCATCGTCATGTGGAACCTTGTTGATCAATCAGCGGAGGCTGAAGTTTTGTAAAAATCCAAGTCATCAAAGAGTTGACAAAATGATATGAACATGTTCATGAAATTTGTCATACCTCTGTCAACTATTGTGCAACGCATTGGAAGTTGTGAAAAAAAAAAGTAGAAAGGAACACTTGTTGCGAGAGCAGTTTGATAAAATGCCTTCGATAAGCTAGCGTTGCAAACCTGGAAGTCTAGGCTAAATGGGCTAGAAATTCATTGAAAAAATGTTCCCCATACAGCCCTAGTGGAATCGTGCACGTTAACAATAGAACACTTGCTCCCTTTCTAGCCACAATATCTACATGTTACGTAGCTATGGCCGGCGTCATTTGTCACAAAGAGCCTCACAATTGTGTGTTGTGTTGTAGTTCTTTTGCTTAACAGAATAATTGGTTAGATTCAGTGATAACAGAGTTCAAACAGCGTACTTTGTTTTGTTGTCCACTTGGATGGGTGGAGGTCAAGGATGCCTCCTTATCAGGAAAGCTATCTTTTGGATCTGTGTATGGTTCTAAACGGCTGATATGGAAAACCAAATGGATGGACATGATAACCGGCAAGCAAGCTTTGCAGTGACCGGTCTCAAATTTGTTTCCATTGCGAACGGTCCTGGCCACTTTGGTTTCAAATGTGTGCCCCATGCTATCACAACTTGATGTTTGCACTGATGGGTAAGGCGCAGTCACCAAATGATGCGGAACTCTTATCACTCAGTATCGACGACCAACCAGCTACCCTCAATAAGGCACTTCGTGCCACCAAAGAATTCCCATACACCATTTTGCACGACACTTTCATGGGTGCAATAATCTTTATGGAAATGTATAAGAGCACTGCAGTTGGTAGTTTCACTACCCAGTCAAGACCACGTGGCTCACACATCGGTCATTGAAGTCATTCCCGTGTTTGATGTTTTTCACTCTATCTGGTCGTTAGTCTGATGATGGAATACGGTCAAGAGCGTCGTAAACCAAACATCTCAATCACTAATGGTATAGTGAAAAACTCCATGTAGGTGAACAACATGGCTTAGGAACATTGGAGTGCTTCTTTGGTGATGTTATCAGTTCTAATAGGAATGAAATATGCTATCTTTGGGAAGTGTTCAACCACAATGAGTATCGTGTCAAACACAATTACACAATGCACAGATATGTGAGACCATGGTTTGGCCATTTTAAAGCACACTTAGGGAATTGTTTTGCCTTTAGTTCTGCCATTGGCCAACTGCAAGTTTTATAGGAATTTTCAATGTTTGTTTACATCGTCTCCTAACATGAGTAGCTACTGAGTATCTTAGAAAACTTGTTCATATTCTACCAAGACTGACATCATTGCAATTCTCCAACAACATCCTTTGCAAATCTTTGTTCGGTGGTGCAATGATTTTATGTGAAGGTCGTCATTACCAATACAAAGTGTTAAACCAGGAAAGTGATGTGTGGTAGCCGCCAAAATAATCGTATTCATATGAGAAGTGTCAGTCAATGTCCAGGCCTCGCTCCATTCATAGAGTGTTGATCTCAGCCATCAGGTTTGGTCATTGACTGAGAGTGTCCCTCCATTTTAGTTTTCTGGGAAGATGCTTGATTTTTTATCAATGTTGGAATTGAGGAACTCTATCCCTTGAGTTTGCCAATGGCTCAAAATTTTCTGAGCTTTGAGTCAGTTCATCGTATGGTGGTCAGTGCCAATGAGAAATCATCAGCATATGAGGTAGCACCACCTCGTTCTGAACATGTGCAAGTCCATCACATGTATCTCTTGTGCGTCGCGGAAATCGGCTCAGTTGTGTGCAAGATATGTTACATGTACGCGTCCGATTGCTCTCCACTGATGTTGTTTTACGAGATGAAAGTTCCGAGCCATACTTAGGGTGTAACATCGACGGGCCGATGAATTGATGCTCGAGGATTTCATCTAGCTATTGATTAATCTACACCAAATCATGGCCTCTTTTTGGTAGGTCCCATGGACAATCCCTTGGCTCCCTGACGTTGGTTTAATCTGATGATCTATGGTCCATAGAGCAGGTAGTTCACAAAGCAGTTTGTCGATAAAATCCCCTACAAACTTCTCATCAACTGTTGTGAAACCTTCGACTACGTCTTCGATTTTCATTGGTGTCAGTGACATTGTCGTTCATGAGGCGGATCATTCAGTTGATGCAATCTTGCTCCCCTCGGCAAGTTCCATATGGATGAGCGATCTTTGAGCTCCACCTTGCAGGTGACACTTGGCCAGGTTAAGATTACTTTGGGTACGCTCATGGTCATGGCAACGTTGCAACTAGAACTTGTGTCACCACTTCCTGTGCCGCTTATTGACTATCTTGGTGTAACCATCGTTGCGTTGACAGACGTTTGATCAGAATCAGGAATCAATTTGTTTAATCAGTAAGAACACAGACCACTCCATGTTTCAGGTCAACCTCCAGTTCATGGCAGTAGATGATGTTGCTCCCAATGATAATTTTCTCGCCTTTCATTTGGTGACTCTGCCAGATCACCACATTTTACATCTTTCCAAATAAAAGACAAACAGGTTCACAGAGAAGACGCATCTTTGGTCTCCCGTCGATGGCGTTCTTTTCAAAAACCTTTGGTCCAGTCTTCAAGCCCAGACTTTGAACCATGGCACCAACAACAAAGCTATCAGAAGCTGCTCCATCAAGATACATCGATGATTTTCATAAGTTCCGCGTACCATCAATTGCTGGTTGGCCATCGTTGTACATTTCGTCAAACTTTTTAATCTCAGGTTACCTCATCGTCAATGCTGTGAGCTATCCACATGGACAACCACTCATAGAGAACTTTCATGACTGGTCAGAAGCTTTGCCTTCTAATTCTTCCCTTTGCCATTTTCCATATCCTTTTAGTTTTCCTGCTACCTCTCCCCCCTTGCCTGTGTTTTTTCATCCCTTAAAAGTTTCCATGTTTTTTGCAAGTCTGGCATGGTCGTTCATCTTTTTCTAGGGCCGGCGTCAACTTTCATTGGTTCCTAGGTCTCCGAGAACTAGTTCTTCCCACCACCACAATAGGGATATGATCCCAGAACCACAGGGTTCTGGGATCACAATTCATTGAATCCAAGTATTTTATTGAGCAGAATTCACTCTTTTAGGTTCTCCGATCATTTACAACTACATTCTTGAATTCTGAATTTTTCGCTTTCTTGGTGGATATTGCAGTTGAATTCATTGTTGTGTTTGAAGCAGGGTTCATCAGGTGGGATTTTGTTGCAAGTGATGATTTTTCAAGAAGACTGCATGTATTGTACCACATATAAGTGGTAACAACGTTGGTGCAGTCTTCTACGTCCATTGGAATGTTTTTTCAGCTTCCTGCAAGTATGAGGACAGTGCACAGAAGATCATCCCAATCTCAAGGTGGATTCAGTGAGTCTTGTCACATTGGATTAATTTATTGGAGAGAAAGTATGCCTATGGTTGATGATGCAAGACTTTTCTCATGGGTTGTTGATCATGCTCCTCCATTCTCCTACTGTCATTGGATACCCATAAGATTAGACCAGTGATGTAAAGTGGTGCCTTTCAAAGGGGAGGCCATGGAGTCATGAGCGGTGAAGTCGTCAGCCACATCTAAACCGTTGGTCCTATTGATTTTTCATAACAGTACAGCTCAATAAGTGCTGGTCAAATTTGAGGTTCACTCAAGAGCTGGTTATTTCTCTTGGTGACCACTTCAAGACGATAGACAATAGCAATTTAAGAAGATTTTTATTCTTTGTTTTTATGTTTGTCCACCGTGGGCACTTTTTTCCTCATACTTTTTGGGTATTTCTCTTGGTGAGCACTACTTCACCTGTTGGTTCACTTCGAGTAGATAAGTTTCAAGGATCATGAGCACTGGTAGTTGCTAGTACAGGTGGTTGTTGATTTGTGTTTGCTTGCTCCTGCCTTCTACTGTCGCTCAAGGTGTCTTTCTGGCACGCACTGGCAATAGCGATAGGAATCCACCAAGCCTACGGCATGTAACATTCAAGTGGTCATTGGCATTGAAAATCCATCCAGCACCATTTAGTGTGGAACCTACTGGTTCTGCGACCTGAGGATTTTCGTGCATCCTGATTTGTTTTCCATCCATCACTAAAGTCCTCATTGGGTCATGCTGCTGTTGCTAGGTGCGCTCGCTCCGCTCGCTGTTGTCATCGCCAGGTCTGCGAATTGGATGGCTGAGATGAGCTAAGGAATCTTGCAAGGTTATTGTGTAAGAATGAATTCCTACTCCACTCCTGCAGCACCACCACGCTTTAATACCAAGAGTGCGTTGGTAAAATTACAAGCTGTTCACAAATAGAAGGTAACAGAGCAATTTCAAGACTGGAAAAATGAATGCTGGTGTGATCTAAAATGAGCAGAGATTGTGCTTTGATGGCAAGTTTGAAAACAATTGAGCGCGTGCAAATACTTTCTGGACTGAAAACAAGTCATGGTTGAGGCCTCAGGTGCTTGACAAGCATCAAATGTGTGAATTTGTAATGGCACTGGCCATCATGGGAATCCTTGCCAATAAGTTGTGGGGTTCTGAAAACATTCAAGATGCATCTTCACAAAGATCCAACGCCGTCATAGATTAAACCATATGATATCCAAATGTGTATACTATTCTTTATACTTCTAACAACCATCCTGGAAGGTGGTTGTAGTTTCCAGAGAATAACGGCAGTGGGAGAAGTTGGCCACAAATTCCCTAAAGTTCTGGCGTAAAAGTCTGGAGGCTGATTTGTGATGGGCTAGGAATGCAAGGACAAAATTGCCCACGTGACAGTTCATCCAAACCATACTTTCATCTTCTAATCACGATTATGAATCTTACCCATGTGTAGGATCTCAAGTGGGTTACAAGTTGAAGGCAATTGAGCAGTTTGACGAGATCGGAAAATGGGACACTTGTATGATGTAGATTATGCAGCAGTTACTCTTCAATACAGTATATCAGAACAGTCAACGGCTTGCATGCAATCTTCGTACACACAAATGAGGCATGGTTGAGGTCTTGCTTTCATGACGAGCGTGACACGTATGAATCTTTCATGTCACAGGTGAATTTGCAAAATCTCATCAAGAAGTTAAGGGGTTAATGAGAAGAGCCGAGCCACATCTTTAGAAAGATCCAGCGTCTTCATGAAGTCAAACGTTATTGAGAAATTGCTCAATTTCTCGACCCTTCTGTTGAAAACTCCCAAAGATGGTAGATTATTGTAGAATACATTGTAGAATCTTGTCAGAATAATGTAGAATGCAACACAGTTGGTCGAGTTTGATCCTACCTCACCACGAATCAATTTCCAGAGCACCATAAATCAGGGCAGTTGGCCAGAATTCCATCAATGTGGTGGCATAAGAATCCTAAATTCAAAATGATATGAAGAAAAGAAACAGGTCCAGAGTACCTTTCCACCAAGTTTAGGGACTTGTGTATAGCAGGGACTCAATGCATCCCCTCCTTTTAGCCAAAGAATTTCAAGAAAGTTACGTAGTAATGGCTGGAGCCAGATAAACTAGCCATAAAGAACATAATAGATGTCGCCATGTTTGTTGTAGGGCTCCCAATTTTTGTGCACACTGATTTATAAGGCCACTTGTATGTACCCTTGGTGTCTGAAAATGTCTTCGATCTCGTGCTCAATAACCTCATCCACTTACATAGGCGGTGGCTGGTACAACCCCTTTCTGGAGAAGTTATTCCCAGAACATTTTAATAGTTTGAGAAGACTGATGTGAAGAAATGCTGTAAGATCACAGCTTAGCGCTGAGAGGTGTCTGTATTCCTTATGATTCAAGAGGTCGCAGGCAGTTGCGCTTCAGTTTTTCCCATTTTTTCCCAGTTTTTCAAGTCTGGTGTTTAAACTTCTGAGCAGGATGCATTCACTTTCATGACATTCATGCCAAATTTTATTTGATTCTCCATTTCATGACCAGTTGAGTCTTTGCAAGAATCTTGCATACCTTGTCCCACATGCCACAAAAATATCACTGCTGAATATACATAGTGGGAATGCTTTTTTAGCTCTACAGGACAACCGGAGTGCAAGAAAGTTTCCCACAAACTACTTCAATTAATGATACTTTTGCAATTTCTTCTGATGTCACAAACTTGTACGTGAGTTTGACGGTCAGTAAGTTTACTGCCCAGTCAGAGTCATGTGGTTTGGATAGTGTTTTGATGGTGGTAGTGTTCAGGATGAAGTGCTTAGGTTAGTCAAGTGGTTGATCACCGAAAGAGATTACGTCAAACCCCTCTGGTGTAGCAGGAGAATCCATTACAAAATCCATGGAGATGCCTAACCAAGGATCAGATGGTATTAGTGGAGGTTAAAGAAAACCCTGGGACTTGGTTTGTCTTGAAGTGTGCTACTGGTACAGGCTGCAAGTTTTGCTAAACTTTGCAATATTGGTCTGCATCTTCTCCCAACAAAAAGTACACTTTTTTTGTATCATCTTTTCCTCTTGAACGTGTCCACCAAGGCCGGTTTCCTGGATTTCCTTTAACAACATCCTTGTTTTTCTCTTCTCTTCATAGTACAATAACTTGAGGATTCAAACCGTCATATAAAAACTCATCTTTGGTGTAGCAGCCGCAACTCTCATAGTCATTTGTGAATAGTCTCTCAGTGTAAAAGAGTCTCTCGATTAACACAGTTTTATTCTTGGCTTTCATCTGTGGTTGCCAACTGCGAGCATGTGCCAGAATTGCTTTTTCATGGCGGTATTCAATGTTGTGGTCGAGGTATAACTTGAGAAACTCCATTGAATTTTTCATTGGCTCTGATTTGACCGATTCTTGAGGAGCATCAAGGCGGGGTGGTTGGTTCAGATGGCATATGACATTCAAAATAGCACCGTCACGTCGTAAATGATCACACGAGTGTGAGCATTGACTTCTCGTACCCTGAAACTCCACTTGGGCTGAACAAAGTGTTCTCCGCTGCTTATTTCTTGCACAAGAAAAGCTCCGATAACTTGATTGGATGTGTCAAATGCTATGACATGGTTGATTATTGGATCCACCAATCGTATGGCCCATGCCAAGGTTGGAGTGGTGTTGGCCAATGAGTGACTTCCGCCATTGTTTTTGGATCCCATTGTGATCCATCTGCTGCTGATGATATTGCCCATAATCTTGGTCAAATGGTGACTAACGTAAAGTTTCAGGACCCGTGATAGAATAAACCTACTCTATTTGTAAGACCTTGGGATGTTTTTTCAAATTTTTGTTGTGCTCCTGTAAGGTGTGGCTGCACACTAGGATGTTGACGAGATACATGTCTGCAAAAGTGTCAAGGAATGGGTAGAAGACATTGTTCTTTGCCACAAGTCATTCACGAGTCAAAACGACATGCATGTGAACTCCACGTGCTCCGTTGGTCTCAGATGGCCAACTGTTTGATGTAATGATTTGGTACACTCACATGGAGATAATCTCTTTGCAATTTGATTATGCTTAAACATGCGCTCCTTGGATCTTTTTGAGGGAGAGGATTGTGGTTCTTGATGGTTTCATCATGTAATTCTTGGTATCCCATGCACATTTATACCTTGCTCATTTTCTTTTTCAAGGAATGTAGTGTGCTATGTAGGTTGCACCAGTACATAGGTTGCATGCACGGGCAGGCAAACAATTTCTCAAGAATTTTGTTCAGCTACCACTTCAACTCGTTCAGCTCGTGGAGACTTTCTGGTGCTGGTTTTTGGATTCATCGTAATCTGGCAATTGATGCTTCATTGAGGAAGGAGTATGGAAGGAAATATCTTCAAGAAAAATCCATCAAAATGTTTGAAAAGTGGTGCAAGCTTCTTGAGGACCTTGCACATATTTTGAAGCTGTTCCTGTGAGGCTAATTTGTTAGCTGTTGTTGTCTTGATTTCCTCTCCAGGTTAACATGGATAAGCAACACATGAGCTCCACGTGGTAATTGAAGCTTGGCCATGTTGAGAGATGTTGGTTGTGTTCATGGCCATTGTCATGAAATTGATGCTATAACTTTTCTTGATAGCTCCCTACTGCTCGTTGACCGGCTTCTTGCAACTGTCGCTGAATATTTGACCCCTCAACCAGAAGGAAGTGTCATTTTGTGCAATGGATGAAACAATAAATTGCTCCCCTCTTCAAGTCAACCAGAAGTTTGAGGCGATTCAAGAAGTTCCACCTAATGATAATGCTGTGGTTGTACATTGAGAAAGTCTTCTAGATAATTTTTCCACTCATCGATCATTCCATTAAGTAGTTCATAATGTCAATTGACATTGTAATCCAATTGATGGAAAACCTTGTCACCCATTGACGGTTTTTCCTTCAGACACCCCTAGTCTTTAAACCCAACTTCCAATCCAACTCATTACCTAGAAACCATGAGATATTCCTCCTTTAAAAGACATCGATCATTCCATTAATTTTTGGAAGGTTATCTTAGACACTGAACATTGTAAATTTTTTTCCAAATGTCACAAGTGAGGCCATTGAAGGCGTGGAGACAATGTTCACCGGAATCATTTGTGCTAAAAACTGTGTACTACTTCTTCTCTTCGTAGATGTTAGGTAGCTTCTTCCTTTCTTCTTGTGACTTTTCCTTGATCGTATCGCCTACAAAAGTAGCACTATTTGACTGGGATTCTAACAATGACTCCTTGGTAACATTCCTTACCCGTAATTGTTTTTCTTAGACATCGCGTGTCCTTTGCAACACGGGAGAGAAATGTAAAGGCCGTTTCAACTCATACCGTGCATCGGTTTTCTCATTAAGATTTTTCCAATACACAATCACCACGTTTGTTACGTTATCCCATGTATCCAATTGAGTAACATAAATGAGAAAGTTCTTTACTAAATATGTAGGTTGTCTAATTGTTGTCAACGATATGAGACTTTAGTCCTGAGCTGTTGGTTGGGCTTCGTTGGTCCCTTCCTGCCATAAGACGTTCATTAGATTGGGCCATGACCTCAAAGCAGTGCCCCTATAAAAGAGGCCAAAAGGTCAATCATTTCTTGTTCCCATGTTTCAGGGAATGTGGGTGGTGGATACATGAACGGGGAAAACCAGGCAGAAGCAAAAGAATGCATGATAATGCAAGAGAGTGACCGAAGCAATGTGGTGGAAAAGGGAGCAGCGAGTTAACTGGGAACATGGCAATGCATTCACTAGCATTTGAGTTGATCAGTGGAGGATGAGGTATAGGAGGGTATGAGAGAGAGGTTCCATGAGTTTGTTGGGAGCTTCTTGCATAGATGAGCACAGGAGCAAAATGAATGAGCAAAGAGCTCCAAATGAGGCTGGAAAAAAATGAGTACGGAAAGAATGGCACACTGGAGACAGGGTGGTGAGGGCTGCCAAACCAAAGGTAAACATGAGTAGAACTGTTCTTGGTTACACTGGGAGGAGATGAAATTCCTCCGAAGGTGCAAGTGAAAAGGAACAAGCATAGATCTGGAAGCAAATGGTCATAGGTAGTGAGGTGCAAGCGCAAATGCGCACGCATGGAGGCATAGGCGCAAAGGTGTAGGCACGGAGGTGCATGCACAGAGGCGCAGGCGTGGAGGCATAGGTGCAGCAGTGTATACGCAGCGGCAGAAGCATGGAGGCCGAGATGTAGAGGCACAGGCGTGTAGGTGCAGGAACACAGGCACAGGCGTGGAGGCGCAAGCACAAAGGCGTAGACATCTTGGTGCAGGCGTAGAGGCATAGGTGCAGAGGTGCAGGCGTGGATGTGCAGGTAGAGAGGTGCAGGTGCCAGGGCGCAAGCACAGAGGTACAGGCTCAGAGGCACAAGTGAAGAGGCACAGGCGCGGAGGTGCAGAAGTGTAGCCCCATGGGAGGATGCGCAGGCAGGGATGCACATGTCCAGAGGTGTAGGCTAAGAGACATGGAGGTGCAGGTGCGAAGGCTCTAGCACAGAGGAACAGGCGGGGAGGTGCAAGCATGAAAGGTCAGGCTGGGAGTTCTAGGCGCGGAGATGCATGCACGACAGTGCAGGCGCAGAGGCACAAGTGTGGAGGTGCAGGCGCAAACGGCCATGTTAGAAGGCGCAGGTGCCAAGGCACAGGCACAGAGGTGTAGGGGCAGAGGCCCAGGCACCCATGCACAGGTGCTGAGGCACAGACATGGAGGCAAAGGCACAAAGGTGCTCAAGCAGAGGCGTAGGCAGAGAGGTGTAGGCGAGGTAGTGCATGTGCGCTGGCATAGGCGCTGAGGTGCAAGTGCCTAGGCGCAGGAGCTGAGACATAGATTTGGATGCACAGGCACACATGAAGTCACTGGCACAGAGGCGTAGGTGTGGAGTCATACGCGATGAGGCACAAGATCTGAGGTACAGACATAAAGGTGTATGGATGGAGGTGCAGGCGTTGAGGTACATGCGCAGAGGTGCAGACACATGCTCAGAGTGCAGGCGTAGGAACATAGTGGCAGGCGTGGAGGCGGAGGCACAGAGCCACAGATGCGGCGGTGTAGGCGTGGAGGCGCAGGTGTGGAGGTGCAGGCACGGAGTTGCACGTGGGGATGCGCAAGGGCAGAGGTGCGAGTACAGAGGCACAGGTGCGAAGGCACGGGGGTGGAGGCGTAGGCATGGAGGTGCAGGCATGTACACATAGACGTGGAGGTGCAAGCGTAGAGGAGTAGGGGCAGAAGAGAATGAGCAGAAGCAAAGACTCAAAGGCATATGCACGGAGGCCTAGGTCCAGAGGTACAGGTGCAGAGGTGCAGGTATAGAGGTGGAGGCGTGAAAGTCCAGGGGCAGAGGTACAGGGAGGCGTAAGCACGGAGACGCAGTTGCACAGGGGGGTAGTGTTAAAAAATGGAGAGGCACTTGATGGAGTGGGTGCAGTCCAGAGGACGAGCGTAGAGAATCGGATCGAAGCAGTGGCATACATGAAGATGAAGGAGGCAATCAGGGAGTGGGTGCGGCGCGTAAGCGCAAGAAAATGAAGGTAGGTTGTAGAAGTACGGATGCAACATCAGCGTGGTGTGGGCATGATGAGGACAGTCACTGTTGTGGAACCAAGGCACAAGGTGGAACACCGTAGCTCCGAGGTCTAGAAGCAGTGACATCATGATGACCTAAAAATTTGGAAGTGGGTGTAGTGCCGAAGGCACAGGCACTGCCGATCACAAAATCGACAGCGCCTGTGCCTTTGGCACAGGCATTTCCAATCTTGGCACTAGGCACAGAGTGGACGCAGTGAGGGTGCAAGAAAGCAACATGTCTCATGGGTGCTTGCTAGGATGAGTGGTCAAGATGCAAAGGACAGGAGCAAAAATGAAAGCTGAGAGATGCAAGAGGAGAACTGGGGGCGGGGTAAAAGCCTGAGCTAAGAGGGGCGATGCACGAGTCAACCAACAATATTGGTTCAGAGATAACTCGAACATACAGAGCTTGATCATTAACCTAGTTTATGCCTGATTCCTAGCTTAGCCCTGTGCTAGGGTTGTAGATAGGATATGTTTTGCCGCGCTACTCTTGCTGTTGTTGATGTTGGGTACAAAGGCACTTTGCGAATCCGCCAGATGAGTGGGAGGCCTGTTGCATTGCGGATTCCCTTTTGTTACGTTGTATTGTAGTGAGTACCATGCCGCGGTTTTGTAGTATTTTTCCCATTTTCCATTGTCAGGAGGCCGTATCAGTGGGCACCAAAACCGTTGGCCGGTGCTTTCCGCTGTTTGGTTTTGCTCTGTCGGCCTCCCTTCCTAGGCCGTTGGAGCTGTGCGGTGAGGGAGGTGAACTGCACATTTTTGAGGTATTGTGCTGTTGTTGCAACAGGGTATATGTTGGCATTTGTTTTCATGTTATTGTGGGAAGTTTTCTTACAGGAATTGGGTGTAATTCTGATACGTAGGCACAGGCAGGAAATTTTGTGCGGAGGTGCAAGAACAAACGTGCAAAGGCACAGAGGTGCTGAAGTGGAGGTACAGATGGAAAGGTGCAGACACGGAGTTGCAGTCATGGAAGTGCAGGTGCGGAGTTGTAGGCATGGAGGCGCATGCGTGGAAGTGTGACGTGAAGCAGTGAAGGCTCCAGCTGGGTCCCCATCACAAATGTACAAAGAGCATGTACATGGTTGCGTGGTCACAGTAAGTTGTCCAGATGGACGGGGATGCCTCACATCACAGCACTTGGAGCGCCATGGCAACTATGTTGCAGTTGTAGGTGGGTGGATGACCACCTGACAACTCTCCGGTCTAAGTGGGTCGACATGAGAATCTGCGCTTGCATGGAAACGGCTGAGCATTCACAGTTAGTTGACTGTGACCGCTAAAATGGGAACGGATCACATCACAACAGTCTCCATTGTGGTCACTTCTCGGGGCATGAATCAACTCCATCCAAAACCTCACTGCCCATGTATTATGTTCCCCAAATTGGCTTGTCAAATGAGTGACAAGTCCTAAAGAGGTAAGCAAGTGATTGCAATGGATGGAGTCTGAACATGCATCCTATTTTTCATTGTCAATCAGCCAATAATGTGAGTTTCAGCCACCTCTTACCATCTCTCTAAAAATCAACTAAGATAGCTGTTTGGGTAGCTGATACATCCACGAATGGGGGTTTGTGAGTCCCAACAAAAAAACAAAAGGCTAATCACTGGATCACGATCAAGAGACATCGCCTTTTTGAAATATTTATTTTTGCAAACAAAAAACGATTTCAATACCTGCAAACCGCTTTCAAAACCTGCCCCAAACTACAATTTGGATTTTTGGGTTTTGTTTTTGTGCAAGCTCCTGTTGGGCCCCGCGGTAGCGGGGCCCAGCAGGAGCCCACGTTCCCTTTCAACGCATGGGGTGTTTCGGACCCCGTACTCAAAACTCTCACAAACCTTTGTGAGAAAAGTCACAAATGTTGGTTTTTGCGCATCTCTCATTGTGCTCTGTTGTGTCCTCCCGGCTTGTGTACATCGGCGTGCAGATGACTGACGGCGAGACTTGACGCTGCTCAAGTGTCGTCCGGTGGAGCCGACACACACTGAGGCTTACTCGTAGTTCGCTGGAGCCTCCTCCCTCCGACGACGTGCTCAGTTCCATTGGAAGGCCTCCTTAAGGGTCGAGCCGCCGGCGGTCACTGTCACCGCACATGCTGTCTGCATGCACTGAGCATTGTTTTTGACTGTGCCATTGCGTCTGCAGTATCATGCTCTCCCTAGGGTCCATGTCTCTTGCTGCATGGCACTGTTTGGTATCATCGACCGTCCTAGGCACTGCCTGGGTTCCGGTAGCCATTACTCTTTGCTGCTATTTTTCTAGCTGATTCTGACCGTAGGATTGCGTTTGCAGTGTTGGTATCATGGTATGGTCCAGTTTTCAGGCAAAACAGACGATATCCGGGTTTTGGGCTGTCGGGTGTCTGGCAGGGCTCACCGAGAAAACCCTCCTATCCAGAAAATAGGTCTAGGACTTTTTTCTAATTGGCTGGTTAGCCGAGTAACAAGTTCTACACTAGAGGGTGGGGGGAGCTAGAACTTGGAGGGGTCTCTCATTGTTGCTCATTCTTCATTCCTAATCAGTCACTTTCAATTTTTAGCTGTTTTCTGGCGCTAACACTGGCGCGCGCATATCGGAGTAACAAACCCAGAGCTTCCAGACATAGCCTCTAGAGCAGCAGACTGAGGGGGCAACAGACTTAAGCAACGAGAGTGGAAGCCCACACGTTGCATCAACAATGCTACTGCCCCAACCTGCTGCCTAGCTTTCCATTTTGGTATCAGAGCCAGAGCATAACAGCAACAGCAAAAAACTGGCGTACAGGTGCCAGACAACGCCGGCAGACCCCCATACACGCCAGTGCAAGGGAAATGCTGGCAGATTTTTCCGGCAGCATTGACCCGCCTGGTGGTGGCGTCAGATTTTTTCCCACGGCCACTGGGCAAGGGCAAATGCTGCCGGAGTTTTTCCGGCAGCACTGACCCCCATGCGTGACGCGAGGAGGTGAGCCGCAGGCCGCACCCGACACCTGCAGGTGACAATGCACGTGGCAACGTCACCTAGGTGCAGTGACCGGCACCAGCGAGCAATAGCAGTAGCCTGTGCCAGCTACAGCGGTAGGCAACTACAGCGAGCAGTGGCAGCAGCAACCAACAGTAGCTGCGTGTAGCAGCAGCAGCCGACAGCAGCAGCAGCACACAACAGCTCGCAGTAGCAGCAGCAGCGAGTAGTAGCAAGAGCTCGTAGCAGAAGCAGCAGCAGCAACAGCAGTAGTAGCAGCAGCAGCAGCCCACAACAGCAAGCAGCAGTAGCGACCAGCAGTAGCAACTCGCAACACCAGTGGCGGCGGCAGCGAGCAGCAACAGCAGCAGTGAGTAGCAGGAGCAATGAGCTGCAACAGCTGCAGCAGCAAGCAACAACAAGCAGCAGCAGCAGTCAGCTGCAACAGTAGCAGCAGCAACGAGCAGCAACCGGCCGTAGCGAGCAATAGCTGCTGCTGCTCACAGCCCGCAGCTTGCAGGGAGGAGCGGGCTGCAAGCAGCGAGCCCGCTGCTCGCTCCAAGCAATGAGCTGTTGGCAGCAAGCAACGAGCTCGTTGCTCACAACCCACCGTCCACAACGAGCAACGAGGCTTGTTGTGCCAGACGAAAGGATAAAAAGGCTAGCAAAAAGATTCCCCCACCCCAGTAGGTGCTGCCATAGCTACTGCAGCAGCCATAGTAGCCGCAGCAGCCCGCAGCAACAGTAGCAGCAGTAGCACCTGCAACAGTAGCAGTAGCAACAACACTAGTTGCTTCTACCTCAACAGCTATAGCAGCAGTAGTAGCAGCAGCAGCTGCAACAGTAGCAGCAGCTGCAACAACAGCAGCAGTTGCAACAGGAGCAGTAGTTGCAACAGCAACAGTAGCTGCAACAGTATCAGTAGCTCAACATTTTTTACAGCTGCCATAATAGCCACAATAGCAGCAGCAGCAGCAGCAGCTGTTGCAACAGCATCTATAACAGCAGTTGCAGCAGTAGTAGCAGCACCGGCAAGCAGTGGCAGCAACAACAGCAGCAGCGGCATCAACAACAGCAGCCGCTATAGTTGTGCAACAGCGGCCCTAACCGTAGCCGCTGTTGACGTCAGCATGCAGTCGCTACTGACGTAAGCATCCAGCCTTTGACATCACTACTGATGTCACTACTGACATCATCAACAGAAAAAGGGCAGAAGTATGGGGAAGAAACTTTATAGCAGTAGCAGCAGACTACACAGCAGCAGTTGCTGACACCAGCTTTCATGGGCTGACGTCACTACTGACATAAGCACCAAAAGAAAACAAAGAGAGGGGGTACCAAAACGATGGCTAACAGCCCTAGTGGGGAGGGGTCCTCCTCTGTTAAGGGGACCCCCAGAAGGGGTTAGCCTTCCCTTTTCTTGCAGCAGCTGGAACAGCTACAGCAGTAGTAGCAGCAGCAACAACACCAGGACTAGGAACAGCAGCAGCTCCAACTACAACAACAGCAGCAGCAGCAGCGGCACCAGCAGCTGCAGCAGCGGCAGCAGCGGCAGCAGCAGCCAATAGGCCTCGTCAATGATCCCTTAGCTTCCATTCAGCAACAGCTTGTTGCTTTGACGCAGCAGCTTGCAGTACTGCAGCCACTGGCCTTACAGACGGCCAACAGTACTCCACCGCCTCTCATTCCTCTGAGGCACGCCAGCCCTGTTGTGTCCGCTGCCACGCATGACCTCGTGCAACAACAGACTTAGCGCCAACGGCAGATAGTGACGTCTGTCCTTGGCCCCACTCTGGGCGCCAGCCGCAGGCAAAAGGAATTTAGGACGCCGCCTTCGTTGCTTCAGGCCGACGAGCAGTTCCGGAGTTGGGTGCTCAGCTTGCGCATCTGGACACAGGGTGAGGGCGTGTGGGCATACTACACTCTTTCTATACGACTCCACCCAAGCCGACCGGCTGTATGACGCTGGTCACATCGTCCATGCCCTCGTCCCTGTCACTCCTCCGGCTTCCCGCCTGGCCCTAGAGCCCTTTCTTGGCGATTTCATCGCTAGTAGCGTCCCAGACCCTACAACCGCGTGGCATATCCTCACTCGCCCCCATCGCCTGTCTAGCGAGGCTAAGACCGGCCGTCTGCTACGGGAGTTCAACTCCCTCCACATGGGGGAGACCAAGAAAGTCATCGCCTACTGGCAGCGGGCTGGAGAAATCCGTCGCCTCGGCACCTCTGCTCCACCCCCTCTGGCCGCGCTCCTCACCATCAAGCGCGGCGCCACTGACGCTTATGCGGATGTCTTCGTGCATTACTCCCAGGACGTCCTCTCCACCATGGCGGCCTAGGGCACCCTCATGTCCTGGGCATATGAGCTCTTCCTCAGGATTGAGGAAGCTCGCCTGGAGTCCCGCCTTTATTGCATAGACGCTATAGCCTCCCCCATCGTCACCTCCGTGGCCGTCGCTTCCCCTACAGCGGCTACCTCCACCAGCTCTTCGTCGTTAAGGAAGAAGAAATGCCAAAGCAAGAAGGGCAAGGATCAGCAGTAGCAGCAGCAACAACAGCAGTTGATTGGGTCCAACGGTGGTGGCTCAGTCTGTCACAACTGTGGCCAGCCCAGGCACAGGTGGTATACGTGCCCGCTGCCCACGGACGAGGCGCGCGTCATCGCCACCATGCATCGCCAGCGGGAGGGGCGTCTCGCCTCTGCCGTCGTCGATGTCACTGGCCTTGACGCCTCAACCTTCTCCAACAGCTCCTCTCCTCCGACATCCACACTGGTCCCACCAGCGCCAGCTCCACAACAGCATCGACCGCAGCCGTCAACGCCCCCACTCCCTTCACCGGTGCAGTCCTCGTTCTATCCAGGCTCCGGCGCCATCACTCCGCATTCAGTCTTCATTGCCCGGCCGTCCACGCGTGAGCGATAGTTGGAGCAGTTCATTGTGCTCCAGCTTGGCCTGCCTCGCCCTCCCCCCAAGGAAGCGTGAGTTGCGTCACCTCTTGCTCGTCCCTCTTGCCCTGCATGACCGCGACTAAGTTGCGGTTGTGTTCTGTCTCCTCGTCTATCTCGTCGTCTCCCGTGGTCTCCTCTGTTCCCCTTCATGACGATGTCGAGTGGCTTGATGATTGGGAATCTCGTTTCGCACCCCCTTCCACTGCGTCCGCGTCTCTTGCGTGCTGCCATGTGACCGTTAGCGATCTGGCGACTCCGGTCAAGGACCCGGCCGAGACCTGGATCATCAAATCCATGGCCACGCATCACATGACGGCCTCTCGTGAGGCCTTCAATATGCTTGGTCCTGTTGGCGATGTATCCGCTGTCAGGAAAGGCTCCGGCCAGGTGTGACCTGTTCGCGACGTTGGTGTCGTTCGTTTTCGTGGTCGTACCGGTAATGTCTTCCTGACCAATGTCCTTTTTGTCCCCGGTCTTGAGCTCAGCCTCCTGTCCGTTACTGCCCTTGACCGCATGAGCATGGACGTTGTGCATTCGCGTGGTGTTGGCACTATGTCGTTGCGTCCATCCGGTCTTGTCGTTCTTCACGCCACCACCCGTGGCAACCTGTGGCACGTGCCTCGTTTATCCTCCTCTCCTTCTGTCCCCTCCCCTTCGGTCGCCACAGGCCATGTGTTTGTCACCAGTATGCTCTCTCCCGAGCACATTCGTCTCTTGCACCGCCGCCTTTGCCGCGTCGACTTTGCTGCCATTGATAGCATGCTCCGCACCCAACCGGCCAAGGGCCTTGACTGTGAGACTTTCCCTTTGCCATGTCCCACGGAGTGTATTGATTGCGCTCAAGGCAAGATGCATCGCTCCACATACCCTCCGTCCATCTCCCGTGCATCCGCCCCTCTCGACCTTGTCCATTCCGATGTCATGGGTCCTGTCCCTACCGAGTCCGTCGGAGAGCATGGCCGTTGTTTCCTCACCCTCATTGACAACTTCTCGCGCTACCGCTGGGTCTTTTGCCTTCAGCAGAAGAGCGATATCGCCTGTGCCACTCAGGACTAGCTTGTCCTTGCAGAGCACGAGTGTGGTCGATCCCTTCGCCCCTTTTGCTCTGATCGTGATGGTGAGTACATGGGCCAGACCATGACTTTTCTCACCTCCCGCGGTATCCACCACGAGACGTGCACGCCCTACACGCCCGCCCAGAACGGCGTATCCGAGCTGTAGAACCGTACCATGGCCGATGCCATCCGCATCATGCGCGTTGAGTCTGGCCTGTCCGATGGCTTCTACTTTGAAGCCATGGCCTACATGGTGTGGGTCATGAACCGGATTCCTAAAGGACCCCTTCCCCGCCAGTCCACGCCGTACCAGCATTGGTGCGGTCAGCGAGCCGACCTCTGCCCTGATCACGTTTGAGGTTGCGTGGCCATCGTGTGGTTGCCCGTCCCGTAGTAGCACGGCAAGCTTGCCCTCCGCGGGCGTCCTTGCACCATTCTCGGGGACTTTCATTAGGGCAAGGCTTGGCACTTCTGGGATCCCTCTCGACACTACATCGGCGAGTCCCGCAATGCCCTCTTCTTTGACGAACTGTTTCTGTGCGATCTCGTGCGCTTCGGCTCATCGGTGTCCCTCCCGCCGCGTGAGGGAGTGGTGAGTCCATCCTCCATCCCACCGCTTCCGGGTGGCATATCACTTCCTCCCTCCGAGCCAACAACCCATGTCCCTTCCGCAGCCTCTTCCAAGTCAGGAGTTCCAACCGCGCCCGCTGGCCCCTCCGAGCTAGCAATCCCAGTCGCACCCGCTAGCCCCTCCGAGTGAGTAGCCCCAGTCGCGCCTGCTGGCCCCTCCGAGCCAGGAGTCCCAGTTGTGTCCACCGGTCCCTCCGGGCCGGCGACCCAGTCGTGTCCACCGGTCCCTCCAGACCGGCGGTCCCAGTCGTGTCCACTGGTCCCTCTGGGCCAGCCGCCCCAGTCGCACTCGCTGGCCCCTCCGCGTCGGCGGCGTGAGTCGCTTTCACTGGTCCCTCCGAGCGAGGCGCCCGCTAGCCCCTCCGGGCCGGCGGCCCCAGTCAATCCGCTGGCCCCTCCGGACCAGCGGCCCAAGTCGTGTCCGCTGGTCCCTCCGGGCCAGCAGCCCCGTCCGCCTCCGTTGGCCCGTCAGACTCGGGGCCATCTCCAGCCCAACCGCGCTACACGCGTGGTCCAGGCGGTAGGATCTGACCCAGGCCGCCAGTGAGCGCGCAGACCGCAGTATCTCGCCCTATGGCGTCTCAGCCCCCTGTCGCTCCACGTGTCTCGTCCACTCCTACGGTCATGAGTGGGGACTCTGGCATTAAGGCCCTCGTCCCGACCAGTTTGGCTATCATTACAGACCTTCACCCTAGCTCTACGCTGGGTTACGTCATGCTTCATCACGAGCATCGCCATGCTATCATGGCTGCACTCACATGCATCCCACCTGGAGCTTGAGAAGCACACGCTCTCTCAGTCCGCTCCATAGCTTGCCCGGAGGACCTAGCCACCCTACGGGAGGCTCGCGCCTCTGCTGAGGCCGCACACTGGGATGTTGCCTGCACAGATGATCTCGCTACTATCCGGAAATACCACGTGTATGACCTCGTCGACCTCCCTCCTGGTCGGAAGGCCATCGGTGCCAAGTGGGTCTTTCCGCACAAATGGGAGCTCGACGGGTTGTTGGACAAGTACAAGGCTTGCCTCACAGCCAAGGGGTATGCTCAGGTCCCTGGGGCCGCCTACGACCAGATCTTTGCTCCAGTTGGTCGGTTCTCCACGAGCCGGGCGCTCTTCAGTCTGGTTGCCCAGCATGGGTAGGAGCTGCCTCAGATGAACGTGAGCAACGCTTTCCTCCATGGTTCATTGGAGGATGAGGAGCTTTACATGGTGCAACCTCCAGGCTTCGACAATGGCACTGGGAGAGTCAGGCGGCTGCGGAAGGCCCTTTAGGGCCTGAAGCAGTCGCCTCGGTACTGGAACCAGCAGATCAACAGTACGCTCCTTCGCGGCGGCCTTCAACGCAGTACCACTGACCCCGTACTGTTCGTCAGCCAGCGAGGACAGACCCTCACCGCTGTCTTGGTCTACGTCTACAATCTCCTCATTGCATCGCCTGACATGGCTGCCATCCAGCGCATCAAGGACCTGCTGCACACTGCCTACCGGATGAAGGATCTCGAGTCTGCCCGAGTCTTCCTTGGCTTGGAGCTCAAGCATGATCGCTCCGAGGGCATCCTGCATGTCCACCAGGCTGGCTATGTACAGACCCTATCCACTCGCTTCGCCGAGGACCTGCCCCTCGTGCCCAACACATCTTCACCTATGTTACCTGATGGCCAGGTGAAGCTGAAGAATCCTGACCCAACCGTTGTGAGAGAACCAGTTGACGTGACCACGTATCTGCGAGTCATCTGGTCACTGATGTTCCTGGGGACGACGACACGCCTAGACATCGCGTTTGCCGTCAACCTCCTGGCTCTGTTTTCTCAGGAGCTGCGTCACCTCCACTTTGAGGCCACAATCCGAGTACTACGCTACGTCGTCTCGACTCCTTGGCGAGGTCTCATGTTCCGCTGCCAGTCATCTGTCGTCGCGGTGGGCTACACCGACAGTGACTGGGCTGGCAGTCTAGACGGTAAGAGTCGCACAAGCTGGATCTTTTTGATCGGCGGCACGGCTATGTCCTGGCGTAGTGGCAAGTAGGGGTGCATTGCACGCAACACTGTTGAGGCTGAGTGCGTGGCCCTTGGCTCTTGCGCATGTGAGAGTGTGTGCTTGCGTCGTCTGTTGTCCGAGTTGCGTCACAACGTCGCATCCATCACGTTGCATTGTGACAATGAAAGTGCCATGGCCATCGCCGACAATGACGGCGTGCATCACACGCACAAAGCACATCAACGTTGAGTATCACTATGTGCGTTCGTTGTTGCATGACGGAAGCATCAGCATTATGTGGGTTGAGGCAGCACGACAGCTAGCTGACTTCTTGACCAAGGCACTGCAGCGCGACTCGTTCAAGAAGGCTGTGAGTTCAGTTGGCGTACGTCCGTGAGTGGCTCTCATTGTTCTTGCCTGCATCTCTGTGTGCCCTGGGGGAGTCTGGTTGTTGGCTATGTCTTTGCCTGCACATGTGCACTACTCATGTGAGTCATTGGAGAGTGTTGTTTTTTGTGCATCTCTCATTGTGCTCTGTTGTGTCCTCCCGGCTTGTGTACATCGGCGTGCAGATGAATGACGGCGAGACTTGACGCTGATGGAGTGTCGTCCGGTGGAGCCAACGTAGGCTCAGGCCGACTCGCAGTTGGCTGGAGCCTCCTCCCTCTGGCGACGTGCTCAGCTCCATTGGCAGGCCTCCTCAGCGGTCGAGCCGCCGGCGGTCACTGTCACCGCATATGCTGTCTGCATGCACATAGCGCTGTTTCTGACTATGCCATTGCGTCTGTAGCATCATGATTTGCCTAGGGTGCATGTCTCTTCCTGCGTGGCACTGTTTGGTATCATGGACCGTGGTAGGCACTGCCTGGTTTCAGACAGCCATAACTCTTTGCTGCTGTTTTTGTAGCTGATTCTGACCACACGACTGCGTTGAGAGCGTCGGTATTATGGTATCTTCCAGTGTTCAGGCAAAACGGATGACGCCCCGGTTTTGGGCTGTCGGGCGTCTGGCAAGGCTCACCGAGAAAACCTTGCCATCCAGAAAATAGGTCTAAGACTATTTTCTGATTGGCTGGTTAGCTGAGTAAAAAGTTCTACACTAGAGGGGGGGGGGGGGGGGGGG
>SZWC01004361.1:161426-173960 GCA_023375785.1 Penium margaritaceum
GGGGGGGGGGGGGGGGGGGTGCTAGAACTTGGAGGGGTCTCCCATTGTTGCTCATTCTTCTTTCCTAATCAGTCACTTTCAATTTTCTGCTGCTTTCTGGCGCTAACACTGGCGCGCCCATATCTGAGTAACAATTCCAGAGCTTCCGGACAGCCTCTAGAGCAGCAGACTGAGGGGGCAGAAGATTGAAGCAACGAGCGTGGAAGCCCGCACGCTGCATCAACAACGCCGTCGCTCCAAACTGCTGCCTAGCTGTCCATGTACAAACTCCTCTATTGAGGGGTTTGTGATTTTTCTTTCATGTCTGCAACGTTAGCATGCTGTCGCTGGATGGCATGCGGCGTCGGCATAGCGTATACATTTGGATATGGTGGTTTTTCTTACATGCTCGCTGGATAAAGCGTTAACAAAAAAGCGAAAAAGCCCTAGAATTGGATATGGTGTGGTTAATGTGCAAAACGTGGATATGGTGATAGATATTGAGAATTATGTCGATAGACGGTCACTCCCGCATAATTGTTTTCCTTCGACTATTCAATCACAAGTAATTGTTCTGTCATGGTCGAATCACTCTAGAATTTGCCACAGTCCTAATTTGCTTCACAGTTTCATGCTCTGCGTCTCCTAAGGGCTGCGAGAGGGACATAGATATACTCATACTAACCGGACGATCGAGCGTACAGTTGGGTTGGGGTTTTAGTTTTTTTGCACGTCTACGCGGGGGGCTGCGGTAGCGGGCCCCTGCGTTCACACCGCAACGTAATGCGTCCGCTCGTTACCTACCGAGGTGTCCTATCGGTTTGGGTAACACGCAATTACCCATACTTTCTGGACACTTAGGTGTTTAGATGGGTTGGGGTTTTGTGTTTTTGCCCGTCTACGCAGGGGCCCGCGGTAGCGGGCCCCTGCGTTTACATTCCAACGCAATGCGTCCGGATTCGACCGGAAAGTTGGGATACCGTGAGATATCCATGTCCTGCATGCAGTCCCTGGCAAACTGCGCGCCAGTGTGTCGAACTGCATCCATCGGAAGGCCTTCCGACGCAACCACTACCTTCCTGACGATGCGGCTGGCCGTCAAGAGAGGGTGGGCGACATGCGAAGTGAGCTGCGCGCACTCCATGCAGCCCGTCCTTGCGACGTCGCTCTCCACATTTCAAACTTCGAAGACTCGACTGCCGAAGTTTTAGGGACAAGCCAAGGACGTGAACAGGCAGTTTGACCAAATTCAAAAACCAAACTATCACCAGTGACCTTCGATGAACATATCCAGAAATAACAAGGCCAAGTTTTCTTTTTGTCAGGCACCCACAGAAACCTCAACAGAGGAAGATCAAACTGAAGCGCCTTATTGACTTTGGGGTGGAATAGGGCGCCCATGTTGCCATCATTGGTAGAATCTTTTCATGACAGTTGTCGTGGCGTGAAGTTGTGATCCCCCTCTCTCACTCTCTCCCTCTCTCACTCTCTCTCTCACTCTCTCACTCTCACTCTCGTGTGAGCGCTCGTTGTCGTCCGAGGAGTGGCAGAAGACACACCGCCAATCATCTGTCTTCTACTGGCAGCACAATAGAGCGTGGACGTGTGTTGTCGTTGGACATGTTTATTCTTGGCTCTGTCGAATGCGGATGGACATCCAATCAGTGGCAGAAGAGGCACACGCGGCCGTCCTCGTTGGCAGTGAACAGCCACGGCTGCGTTGGATGGTACTCGCAGTCAGTCATTCCGCCTGCAACAGAAAAACGAAAAAGCCAGAGACGGGGAAGAGCACGCTGTCAGGCGCAGGTCATGCCTCTGCTTCTCCTGTTCCCCTTCCCTCCCCTCCCCATTTCTTCCCCTCCCCTCCCCACCCCTCTCGCCACCCCCCACCCCCCCTATCCCCTCCCCTCCGGTCCCCTCCCTCCGGTCCCCTCCCGTCCCCTCTCATCCCTTCCCATCCCCTCCCTTCATTTCCCCTCCCCTCTACCCTCCTCCCCACCCCTCCTCTCCCCTCCCCTGCCTTCACCCCTTCCTCCCCCAGCCAAATTGTAAGGCCGTCCTCTTCTCCCCCTCGTTCACACTGACCATCAAAGCACACAAGAAAAAAGAAAAAGAAAAAAGGGTTTCTGTTCGGCCTCCTAGTCGCAACATTTTGAACTGTTGGAATGATGCTCCTCACCATGGCAGGAGTGACTCCAAAAAAGGAACACCAAAAAGACAAGCCTTAGTGGCTTAGTGGTTAATGGTGTCCACCTCTAGAGGCAGGGGCCCGGGTTCAAGTCCCACAAGATGAAATTCTGCCCTGCCTCAAGGGAGGTGGAAAATAGATGCCAGGAAGCTAGCTCAACCTCTAGAGTTCCTCTTTAAGTTTCTAGAAGGCCAGGCGAGGGTCCAGGAAGGTGGCACACCTTCTAGAAGGGGTGACTTGTCCTACAAGGCATCTAGAGGTGTCTCGATCTTCTGGACACCTTCCCTCCTACTAGAAGCAAGCTGAGGAATCTAGGGAGGGGCAGAAGCTTCTAGAGGAGGGAAGGGAAGCCTTCCTAGCTGGGAAAAGGACAGCCTACCAAGGAGCACTCTAGAAGCCATAGAATCTGCTAGGAAGCTCCAAATCTGGCATGCTTTGGTGTTCTGGAAAGCTTAGATCAGTGGCTATAAAATGCCACTGCTTGTGAGCCTTGATAAAGTGTTAACTTCTAGTCAATTGAGGGCAAAACTATTGCCTCACTCTCTGACCAGATTTTGCCATCCTTGAACCAGTTGCCTCCACAGTTTCAGTCTCTGCAAAAACAGTTGGTGGTGTGAACCAGCCACTGCTAGGGACCCTCCAGGGTGCACACTCACCCTCAGGCCAACAAAGGGTTATGGGCCCACGCCTCTAAGGGGTTCAAAGCCAGCTTGATTTCACGCTTCCAACAGCAAGACATGGCAACCAGCGAGCAAGAGAGCAACCGCGCTGTCCTTAAGTTTGATGGGACGGGCTTTGCCTTGTGGAGGTGGCAGTTTGAGGTCTTCCTCGACGACAAGGGACTGCTTGAGCTCGTAAAAGGTGATGAGACTGCTCCGCCGGAGACTGCAACGGCTGAGTTGAAGGAGGCATACAAGAAGCGCAACAAAAAGGCGTTGGCGCTCCTTGTGTCCGCGTTATGCCCACCACAACTTGGGCACATCCAAGGATGCACCCTGGCCGCAGACGCATGGTCAAAACTCTGCTCCATCTACCAGTCAAGCAACCTTGCCAATCAGCTCTTCATCTTCAAACGGCTCGTCACCCTCCGAGCCAACGAAGGCGACAACATCATGGAGATCATGCAGCAGATTGAGTCCCTCGCAGCGGAGTGCGTGGCCACAGGTTGGGAGGTCGACTCTCAGTTGCAAGCTTTGATCCTCCTTCTGGCCTTGCCAGACAGTTGGAGTCCCATGATCACAGTCCTTGGTGGCTGGCCTTCCGACGAGCTGAAGTACCCGAAGGTTGCTGAGTACGTGCGCAATGAGTGGATGCGACGTGGCGGTCGAGAGAGGGCAGCGGCATCAAGTTCAGCTTACACAGTTCATCCTCAAAGTGGAGGCCGGGGCGGCAAGTGGAAGGGTGCCAAACAGGGCACCAAGAAGGGTGACAAGAAGGGGGAGTGCTTCAACTGCGGCAAGGAGGGCCACTACGCGCGCAACTGTCCTAAGAAGAAAACAGATCGGTCGCAGCGGGGCGGGAAGAAAGATGAGCACGCCCTTATGGCGTACAACTCCACCAACTTGAAGGATCCGGGAGTTGCCGTCATCGACTCCGGATCAGGCCGCCACACGCAATGCAACAGGGCGGCATTTGTCACCTATGGCGCCTCGGAGAGACGCATGACGGTGGCCAATGGAAAAACAGAGGTGGCCGCCGGTGAGGGTAACGTCCGCATTGAGTCAGTTGTGGATGGCAAACCTGTCACGAGCACAATCTACGATGTTCTGCATATGCCCAACTTTGGGGCAAACTTGCTCTCCGTCAGCCGCCTTACCGACAAGGGACTCGAGGTGCTCTTCATAAAGAAGGAGGCCGTCATCCGCAAAGAGGGCAAAGGTGAGGTGATTGCGCGTGCCAAGAGGGAGGACGACTTGTACCTGCTACGCGCAAAGATCCTCAGCAGCCGGGCGGGGTCCAATGCCGCCAACCTTGCAACGAAGGACGAAGGAGACCTGGACCTATGGCACCGCCGACTCTGCCACATTTCTCCATCAACAGTGAAGGAGATGGCTAAGAGGGAAGTGGTGCGGGGTCTCCAAATCAGCGGCCTTGATGGAACCAAGGAGACCGTGTGTGAGCCATGCATCATTGGCAAATCAACTCGGCAGCCGTTCGTCGCCAAGGGGACGCGTGCATCGGCAAAACTGGCCGTGGTACACACACATGTGTGTGGACCGCTTGAGAGCTCCATCGGCGGAGCTCGCTACTTCCTCACCTTCATCGTTGACCACAGCCGGAAACTCTACCTCTACCCAATGAAGCGGAAGAGTGAGGTCCTTGCGTGCATGCAAGAGTTTGTGGCTGATGTGGAGCGGCAAACAGAGTTGAAGGTGAAGGCGTTCCGGAGTGACAACGGCGGGGAATATGCGGGGTGCCTTGGGTGGATGAAGAGCAAGGGGATTGAGTGGCAGAAAACAACTCCATACTCCCCACAACAGAATGGCGTCGCAGAGAGAGCGAATCGCACAATCCTTAACATGGTGCGATCCATGTTTAGCGACGCCGGCCTTACACAACGGTATTGGGCGGAGGCGGCAAGGACAGCAGCGTACATCATGAATCTCATGCCGACCAAGCCGCTGAAGGACAAGGAGAGCAATGCGTGGAAGACGCCACAAGAAGTGTGGAGCGGGAGGAAGCCGGCAGTGGGTCATCTCCGCACGTTTGGTTGTGTTGCACATGCAATGGTGCAGGCACGTGAGGGACGGAGCAAGTTGGACCCACGTACCCGCCGGTGTATTTTCCTTGGATATGAGAGCGGAAGCAAGGCGTATCGGCTCTTTGACCCAAGGAGGCAGCAGATTGTGCGGAGTCGCGACGTCACGTTCGACGAGAAAAGCCGTTGGACAGACAAGGAGGCAGGTCTCTCCAAGAGGGGGGAGTGGATGCCACTCCTTGAGGGGGAGACGCCGGAGGACGTGAATGAGGGTGACGTCCTCGCAGCAGCACCAGCCGGAGATGATCGCCCGAGGGATGGGCGAACGGCACAATTTGTTCCGGCCAGTTCGGATGAGGAATCCGAAGCACCGGAGATGGACGTGGAGGCGGGGAGTCGACCGATGTCTCCAAGGTCTCCAAGAGAGGGGGAGCAAGCACTTGGAGAGGATGGCGCCGAAAGGGGACAGCAACAAGAACAACCGCCTCAACAGCCTCGCACGAGCAGCTGTGTGTGAAGAAAGAAAAAAAAAGTTACGATGCCGACAAGGGCATTTGGACTGGGTTCGTGCAAGAGGAGCCTCAAGGAGGCACTGCACAAGAAGGATGGGGCTGAGTGGGAGGGAGCAGTAAAATGTAAGCTCGCCTCCCATGAGGAGAAAGTCTCCTCAGTTATAGGTTGAGTATGGAGGACTGCCATGGGTGATGCGCAAGGGGGAGATTGTTGGAATGATGCTCCTCACCATGGCAGGAGTGACTCCAAAAAAGGAACACCAAAAAGACAAGCCTTAGTGGCTTAGTGGTTAATGGTGTCCACCTCTAGAGGCAGGGGCCCGGGTTCAAGTCCCACAAGATGAAATTCTGCCCTGCCTCAAGGGAGGTGGAAAATAGATGCCAGGAAGCTAGCTCAACCTCTAGAGTTCCTCTTTAAGTTTCTAGAAGGCCAGGCGAGGGTCCAGGAAGGTGGCACACCTTCTAGAAGGGGTGACTTGTCCTACAAGGCATCTAGAGGTGTCTCGATCTTCTGGACACCTTCCCTCCTACTAGAAGCAAGCTGAGGAATCTAGGGAGGGGCAGAAGCTTCTAGAGGAGGGAAGGGAAGCCTTCCTAGCTGGGAAAAGGACAGCCTACCAAGGAGCACTCTAGAAGCCATAGAATCTGCTAGGAAGCTCCAAATCTGGCATGCTTTGGTGTTCTGGAAAGCTTAGATCAGTGGCTATAAAATGCCACTGCTTGTGAGCCTTGATAAAGTGTTAACTTCCAGTCAATTGAGGGCAAAACTATTGCCTCACTCTCTGACCAGATTTTGCCATCCTTGAACCAGTTGCCTCCACAGTTTCAGTCTCTGCAAAAACAGTTGGTGGTGTGAACCAGCCACTGCTAGGGACCCTCCAGGGTGCACACTCACCCTCAGGCCAACATGAACAACGTGTGAGAAACCTTTCCTACTCTTTTTCACCACAAAAAAAGGAACAAACCTGGTTTTTGTTTTGTCTCCCGGTCGGGCTGCCGTAGGATCTTAAGCGGGACGATGAGCGGGTTCTGGAGGAGGTCGCTGAACACCATGCCGTGGAAAACAAACGCCGTTCCGTCCTCCGCCGCCGAAGCAAAGAGAGGATAGCGCTGGTGGTACGCGACGGCTTGCACCTCCTGCCCGTTGTGGCTCCTGAGAAAAAAGAAAAGAAGAAGAGAAGAGAGAAGCAGAACAACAGAAAAGAGGCCTCGAGAGAACTTTTTTAGCTTGGAATGAGACAAGTTGCACCTCCAATTCTGCTCTCTTGGAAGGCAGAGGAAAGCAGGTAACACGCATTAGCATACATTTCAGGATGAGGAAACACAAGGAAGCATAGATTGCCCGAGAGGCTGAGGAGATGTCAAAACCATTATCTCCACAGACGTTTTCAACCTCTACCAAAACAGATTTCTGCCAAAACAGATTTCTGCCAAAACACATTTCTGCCAAAACACATTTCTGGCAAAACAGATTTCTGCCGAAACAGATTTCTGGGGCACACCTCACAGTTTGATAGGGTTTGGTGGAGAGGTCAGGAGATTGACACAACAGATATCTTGAACGCATCTAAGAGTGCGATCAGGTTCAGATGTTCTCAATGTTCACAAAAAACAAATTTCTGGCACGCACCTGAGAGTGCGGTAGGGTTTGGTGGATAGGTCCATGTCGATCCAACTGAGCTTGCCCTCGTCTCCACCCACCAACACGTGATCGCCTGCGTGTCAAACACATCCCACCAACACGTCATCGCCTGCGTGTCAAACACATCCCACCAACACGTGATCGCCTGCGTGTCAAACACATCGCACCAACACGTGATCGCCTGCATGTCAAACACATCTCACCAACACGTCATCGCCTGCGTGTCAAACACATCCCACCAACACGTGATCGCCTGCGTGTCAAACACATCTCACCAACACGTGATCGCCTGCATGTCAAACACATCTCACCAACACGTCATCGCCTGCGTGTCGGAATCACATTGCATCACATTGCATCCACATTTCATCGCCATGCTTGGCGCAGCATCGCATTGCATTCCATCGCACCGCAACACATTACATTCCATCGCACCACACCTGATTTCAACATTTCGCTTGTGTAGTGACCTTGAACACAAGCACACGAAACGCAGAGGGTCAGTAAGAAACCTGTCCAGAGCAGCAGGGCTGTGAACGCAGTGCAGTAAAGCTTTGTAGCAGCAAGGAAACCACAGTAGACCAGCAGGGACGGGTGCGGGTGGGGGGGAGGGAATCAGAGGCACGATGGAGGACGCATGGCAGGGCTGAAAGGGCTGACACGGAGAGTAAGAAAGAGCTTAGTATGAAGAGATCTAGGCAGACAAAACACATTGAGTCAGAAACCTTTAAATTTCCAAAGCATAGAGCGAAAGAGGTCTTGGCGGAAGAGGTTGAGAAGAGGGCATCGAGCAAACTCCCTTGAGACTGAATCTGAGAAAACAACATGGCTTGAACCTCGCTCACATGAGGAATGGTTTGCCATGGACATGACAATGTGGGGAAGGAGAAGAGGACGAAGAAGAAGAAGAAGAAGAAGAAGAAGAAGAAGAAGAAGAAGAAGAAGAAGAAGACGGAAAAGAAGACAAAGAAGAAGAACAAGAGGGAGGAGAAAGGGAAACAAAGGAGCCAACCGAACTCACCAGAGGGGTGGATGGCCATGGACGTGACGATGTGAAGGTTGGTGAGGAACTTGCGTACGAGCTGCAGCTTGAGCAGATGGTACACGCGCACGTGCGTGTTGGACGCCACCAGCAGCAGCGGCCTCTGAGGGTGGAACGCCGCGGCGGACACCGTCGAGCCTGAGCCCGAGGCTCGGCGGAAGGGGCACTGCGAGGCCCTGCGGGACAGCTGGTGCACTACCACCGCCCTTCTTCCGCGTGCGGTGGTGAGAGGGGAGAGGAAGAAGAGAGGACGAGGAGTGATGGTGGAAGAAAAGGAGAGGACGAGGAGAGAGGGAACAAGACGAGGAGAGTGAAAGGAGAGAGGGAGGAAGAAGAGGAGAGGACGGGGAAAGAGGGAGGAAGGAGAGCGACGAGAGGGACAGTAGGAGTGCAAGGTGAGGGTTCAGGGTTCAGGGGTGAGGGGTGAGGGGTGAGGGTTGAGGGGTCAAGGGATGAGGAGGGTGGGCAAGAGAGATGGGAAGGGCGGATGAACAACAGTGTGATGTGAGGGGAAAAGGGAGCCTATGAGAGGAAAATGAAACACATCCCCCCGGATGATGAGGTACGGTACAGAAGCAAGGAAGAAGGAGAAGTTTGCGGGAGGAGAGGGAAATAGGAGAGAGAAGAATGTGGAAAAGGTTAAGGATGAGCCAAGGCTGTGTCTCCTGTCCTTTCTTCTTTTCCTTTATTCTATTGTCTTCCATGTCATGTCATGTCATGTCATGTCATGTCATGTCATGTCATGTCGTTGTCGCCATTGACGACGACGATGACGACGATGACGACAACGACCACGACCACCACGACCACCACGACGAAAACCACAATGACGACCAGGACAACATCGACGACGAGGATGACGACGACGACGACGACGATGACGATGACGATGACGGCGATGGTGACAACGACGACGACGATGACGACGACAACGACAAGGACGATGAGGACAAAGAAAGAAAAAGACGACAACAATGATGACACTAAGGCGGATATCTTTGGGAACCACGGTGAGGAAGTAGTCGCCCTTGTAGTGCCACGTCACCTTCCGCACCTCACACTGCACCCAAACAAAGAAAGAAAACTCAAGCAAACCAAAAAACAAACCAAAGAAGGGAGGCATAACACACACAACCAGCCAAGGGAAATTTCCGAGATGTGTTTCTGCGAAGAGTTTCTCTACAGAGGGTCATCACACGCCGTCAGCACTTCAAATCTTCCACACAAACAGACACACTCACAGTCGCTTACACAGACACACTCACAGTCGTTTACACAGACACACTCACAGTCGCTTACACAGACAGTTCGTCGAAGGGAGAAGAGGGAGATGGAGATCAAACGAAGACAAGGCACGACAAGTTCAGGAATGCAGGACGACGAGATGGGACAAGAAGCGAGGTGAATTGCATCTAAAATTCCATATGATGAATAGAGAAGCCCCCCCCCCCCCCCCGCGCGCCCCCCCCGCTCCCGTCGCAGCAAGAATTGCTGTGGCAGGGGAACCATCCAGGACAGTTGACTTGCCCCAAACTCCCCTCCTCATCGCAATCCCCACTGCTCGATTCATCCCATGCTCCTCCCCAGCCATTCCCCTGCCCTGTGCAACTATCCTGCAGACGATTGCGGACCAGTGTGTACTGCTTCGCATGTGAATGCCATAGAGTGTCAGAATCGCACTGCACTGCATCCCAACCACACTCTATCCCATGCCGATCAACATTTTGGTGCGCAGCTGCGCACCGAAATGTTGATCCCTGAAGATTCTGACACAAATTCCATCCATTTCCCGCATCTCCATCACCACCACCACCATCACCACCTTCGCCATCACCATCGCCATCACCATCACCATCACTATCACCATCACCATCACCATCACCATCACCATCACCATCACCATCACCATCACCACCACCATCACCATCACCATCACCATCACCATCACCATCACCATCACCATCGCCATCACCATCACCATCACTATCACCATCACCATCACCATCACCATCACCAACACCATCACCATCACCATCACCACCACCATCACCATCACCATCACCATCGCCATCACCATCACCATCACCATCACCATCACCATCACCATCACTAGACCATCCAGCTTTCGAGCATTCACCACATTGGACATCATTCCTCACTCTCTCTTGGAAAACATGTCTCCATGCTGGCCGCATGCACGCGCAGATGCACATGCACATGCACATGCACATGCATATGCACATGCACATGCATATGCACGGGGACACATTCTAGATCGGCTAGTCATGCCAGCCGGGAGTTTTCTCTTCTTCTTTTCATCAACACTTTGCAAAGCACTTTTTTCTTTTCAGATGAAGCTTCCAATGCTGGCCACATGGGGACACACATACTACAGCGGCTGCTGGCAGAGCCAGCTGCCCATGCCTTGATGTTGGACTTCAATCGTTCTCTCAGCAGCGCTCAAGCCCCTCCGACTATCCCCTCTCCCCCCTCGCTCCCCCTCCCCTGGATACACATGCTGCTGTGTTGTGTTGTCACACACCTCCTTGTGCGTGATTCTGATGCCGACGATTTGATTCTTCCCACTGCCTCCGCTCCTCCATGGCTGCCACTCCACACCCACGTCGTCCGCCGTTGCGCCTGGGTGGTTTGGTGGATGGTGCGCCGCCGCATGCATGCACGGATGCAAGCATGTTAGGTTGGAACGAGATTGAAAATTTTGACTTCGATATCAGCCAATTTCCAGTTAGACTGTCCTTATTTCGTTTCAACTTCGAGTGAATGCAATTCGATTTCGTTTCGTTTCGACTGACTCATGGAAATTTTCAATTTCGTTTTAACATCGACCTGATGTAAGGTTTTAGTGTTTCCCATGCCGTCCAGCATGAATGTTTTCGGCCTCATCTGAAGCTTGTACATCTCCCAACAGACCTTGCTTATGACCATTTTCTTTCCAAATGCAATCTCCCATCATTTCTGGAAGTCGAAACAGAAAGAAGCAAAGCGAACAAAGTTAGGCATCTATTTCGACTGTACTTTTGTCCAATTTCGACTTGTCAAAATTCAATGTCGTTTTGTTTCTTTCGATTCATTTTGACTTCGATATCAAGTCGAAACGAAACGATGGATGGATGGATGGATGGATGGATGGATGGATGGATGGATGGATGGATGGATGGATGGATGGAGACAGAGAAAGCAAAGGAAAACCAAAGGGGTGAACTTGGAACTTTTCCTAGTCGAGTTGTGTCGACTAGGAAAAGCATAGCACCTGCCACTCTTCTGTCTCGTGTCAGCCTTACAGAGGTCAATGAGGAGGTCGAGGTTCTAACCCTAGAAACGGGATTCGGCCTTTACCCAGTTTTTTTAATCCAGTGCTCTATTTGACCACTTCTCTTTCAGTGCATCAAGGAATAAGAAAGGATAAGAAAACAAAATGAAACAGCGTACTGATGGGCACATTCCTTCATAACAACCTTTCTCATTCTCCCATCTGTTCGTTAAAAAAATGTGGTCCGTTTGAGCAAGGCATGCCTGAAATTCATTGTGATTTTCAAATGTTTTGCCAAGACTGTTGCCCGGATAGCTGTGCTTGACATCGGGTTCAACCTTCAAAAGGGACACATGCAATTCATAGAAAATACACAAAACAAAACACACAGCTGAGACGGTCACGGTCCTCCGCGAGCGTCACCCGGCAGGCCTCCTCCCTCTACCTGACTGGGTACCGGACTTCGACCCACCGGACGAGGGGGGAGCGAAGAGGATCACGGACGCCATGGTGGAGGAGGTGCTCACGGAGGCGCCACGCGGTTCCAGCGCTGGGCCACTGGGCCTCACCACAGACCTGCTTCGCGACCTCGTCCTGGACTCGCCTGCGGCCTTGGAGGGCCTTGGGGGAGTCCTCCGTTGCATGCTCGAGGGCTGCCTACCGGCAGAGGCAGCCTCCTGCATCAGCCGCAGCAGACTCATCCTCGTGCTGAAGGGGGCCTCGGAGGAGGAAGGGGTGCACCCGATCGCGGTCGGCAAGGTGTGGATGCGGCTGGGGGGGAAGCTGCTCCTGCTTCGTGACAGGGAGAAGCTGAACTCCGTGCTCCGGCCCCATCAGTACGGCGTGGGCGTGTCCGACGGGGCAGCTCTCCTGGTACGAGGGATCACGGCCATCCTCACCGCCAACCCCTCCTTCTTGCTGCTCCGACTCGACATCCACAACGCCTTTAACGAGGTGGAGCGGGTGTCGGTGTTCACGGCGGTGCTTGACTCAGCCGAGAGCACCGTCTCACAGCCTGCGTGGAGCCGACGGACGTGCTGCCTCTGCCGGGGGGGCGGGGGTACCTCAGCTCGGACCTCACCTTGGTGGACCACGACCTCGGCATCACGTGGGTGTTGGACATTACGACGGTGGACGCACAGGGACATCGAGCCACAAGGCCGGGACGGGCTCTTGAGACTGCTGAGGAGGAGAAGGTTGAG
>SZWC01004362.1:0-53831 GCA_023375785.1 Penium margaritaceum
GCACCCGAGGAGGTGGCACCATCAAAAACAAAAAAAAAAACAAAAAAAGGAGTTTTGTTTTTTTTTTTGTTAATTATTTTACTGTTTAGTGTGGCTTGAGGCCAATACCGTCGGCTGACGACGGGAACCGCTGTAGCAGCAGCCGCTGCGAGAGTCGCAGCAGCACTAGCAACAGCGAAGGTGGCTTGAGGCCACAGCTGTCTGTTGACGACGGCAACCGGTGCAGCATCAGCGGCACCGAAAGCGACTTGAGGTCGCACGTTGCGACAGTTGTGCCATCGTTGACGGGTGCAACATTGTAGCAACACACTACGACAGAGGTTGTCACCTTGACTGACGACATCGCATCCCATCTGAGAGACGTTGCTGCACTCGTATCCCTCTACGTGGGGCTTTGCACCACCGGAGTTGAGTGTGTGAGATTACCTACGCTCAGCTCTCAACATGAGCTACGCAGCGTGGCCGTGGGCGTTGCCATCGCCGTGGTCTGTGCCTGAGCCTCAGCCGTGGCAGCCCCCACAGGTACAGTGGTCCATGCAGCCGTGGCACGAGTCCCACTTGTCCTCGGGATTTTCGTGCTATTACTGTCGAGATAGGCAGCATGGCTGGCGCCAGTGCCGATAGCGCCCTCCTGGGTGGCATCCCCCTTGGGTACGATCCTCTCCACCTCCTTCAGTCGATACGTCATCGAGTGATGCCACAGCGCTTCTGCGTGGTGATATGGCCGCCCTACACATGGAGGTCCGAAACCTTAAGCGCATGGTCGAGCAGCTCCTTGACCACGTGACTTCCGAGCGAGCTGCCACTTCATCGCAGGTGTCGCCTCCCACTTCATCCTCATCTTCCTCCCGATCCTGCATCCCTTCCTCCGACGATGCTAGCATACCGGATCTCTCGTCCACATCCGTCGCCCTCCGCTCCGTCTTGGAGGCTGTCGGCATCATATCGACGGACGGACCCTCAGCCCCTGGCCGTACCGCTCGTGCTCGCACTCGTCGTGCACGGCGACGAGCTGCTCGTCTTGCACGTCGTACACAGGCAGCACCACCAGATGCGACTGTGGGAGGAGTCACACGTGACGAGACCCCTTCGTCCCCTGTCCTTGGCTTGGTCTGCCGAGTCCCCACAGCTCCTACCGAGGTGTCAGTCGTGGGGGGGATGGTTTGTCCGCTGACGACCGCGGTGGAGCTCAGCATTGGTGAGGCGACTGATGTGGAGCGCAGGATGGTTGAGGCGGATGACGCTACACAGCAGGCTCAGTTAGCAGAGTGTTCGGCCGGGGGCGACGTCTGTTGTGACGGAGACTCTTCGTCAGAGGAGGATTGGTCCGATGCTGAGTCAGATTCAGGGATGGAGATGGTGATCGTTGATGCCTTGGCGGATGACGTGACGACGGCCGATGCCGGAGCTGCGCCCGATGATGTGCACGCTCCCGCATTAGCTGGCGCGGAGACAGCTGCCATGGTGCCAGGAGTAGCAGCAGGAGGAGCAGGTGATACAGATGCTGATGCTCGGCCCACAGCAGACGCCCAGGTGGTTCTGGCAGATAGTGTTGGGCAGCAGGAGGAGGTGATGGACTGCCAGGACGAGGCAGACTTCCTCTATGAGGACCAGTCGTCCGTTGTGGAGTGGTCAGACGCAGGGTCGGAGGCAGACATAGACGCCCAGTGCGCTGCCGTATTTGCAGTAGCCGTGGCACGAGCACGAGATGGCCCCTCGGTGACAGCAGACGTCCGCGTGTGCGACATGGAGGATGCAGAGCGAGCTGCGGACCTCTGTCCCCTCGCTGCCCTGACCGATGTCGCTNCGACTGCTGTGGAGCGCAGGATGGTTGAGGCGGATGACGCTACACAGCAGGCTCAGTTAGCAGAGTGTTCGGCCGGGGGCGACGTCTGTCGTGACGGAGACTCTTCGTCAGAGGAGGATTGGTCCGATGCTGAGTCAGATTCAGGGATGGAGATGGTGATCGTTGATGCCTTGGCGGATGACGTGACGACGGCCGATGCCGGAGCTGCGCCCGATGATGTGCACGCTCCCGCATTAGCTGGCGCGGAGACAGCTGCCATGGTGCCAGGAGTAGCAGCAGGAGGAGCAGGTGATACAGATGCTGATGCTTGGCCCACAGCAGACGCCCAGGTGGTTCTGGCAGATAGTGTTGGGTAGCAGGAGGAGGTGATGGACTGCCAGGACGAGGCAGACTTCCTCTATGAGGACCAGTCGTCCGTTGTGGAGTGGTCAGACGCAGGGTCGGAGGCAGACATAGACGCCCAGTGCGCTGCCGTATTTGCAGTAGCCGTGGCAGGAGCACGAGATGGCCCCTCGGTGACAGCAGACGTCCGCGTGTGCGACATGGAGGATGCAGAGCGAGCTGCGGACCTCTGTCCCCTCACTGCCCTGACCGATGTCGCTGGCACCATGGTGGTTCCAGCCGATGACACAGCTACAGTGGTGGCTATAGTTCCTGTACCCGAGCGCCTACGCTCTGCGGTCGACGAGCAGGAGGCAGTGGTGGCTCGAGCGGAGGCGCACGTGCAGAGTCTCATGGTCGAGCTCCGGGAGGCCAGCAGCCGTTCTTACGCCGTGGATGTTCCAGCACGACGGGCTGTCGAGGAGTGTGTGGAGGATGTACACAGGCGTCTCGAGGCAGCCGAGTGCTCTCTACAGGATGCACGTCCGGGACAGGCGGACCTCCAGCAGCAGGTGGATGATGGGCTGCGCACCAGGGGTCACGAGGAGCACCACGGCACTGACCGCACCTTCGATGACCACGACGTCGCCGCGGATGCAGCTGTACCTACACATGCCGATGTCCGGCCAGCAACTGACGACCAAGCGACAGGTGTGTCACGAGCAGCAGGTGTCTTCGCAGCAGTTGTTCCTACAGCTCCAGACGACTTACGTGACGACTCATTGTCTTGCGCTCCCGCTCTACCAGCACCTCGTGGCCCGACGGCAGTTCAGTTGACGACTGACATAGAGGACGTCGACTTGTGCGACGAGCAGGCGCAGCTCCACTCCTTCCTATGGGGTGAGACCGCGAGGCTACAGGAGACTCTGGCTCGTGCCGACGCGCACACTATCGAGGTCCACCGTCAGGTTCGTTTCGTGACTGACCGTCTACATGCCGCAGATGCAGCCAGCCGGTCGGCTGCCGCTTCAGAGCTTGTCGAGCTCCACACGCGCCTCGACGCTGCGGAGGCCGCGAGGCGATATGCAGCTCAGCAGCTGGAGGCCATACAGCAGGCGATTGTTTTGGAGGAGGCCCTCAGCGCTACACCAGTCACATCAGCAGATGAGGACAGTAGTGACGACTACGACAGCGATGACGATGACAGCGACGACGTCGCTCCGGGGTGAGGCTCTGTCCGAGCACATCCCACCAGCATCGTCGTCACCCTTGCTATTGCTGTGCTGGGGTATGTGGCCATGGGGGAGCCGTGCTCCCTCCTCACGGATTGTGTTGGGAGCAGCCATCAGCTTTGCTCGTACTGTCAGCCACTGCAGCCGAGGGGGGGTGTTGGTGTGTGGGCTTTGGCCTGACACTCTTGTGAGGACAGCGAGGTTGTTTGGAGTGTGGCACGATGTTGTGATTGAGGTTATGCTGGTCGAGACCCGCACACCTGGTGAGTTCCACTGGTGTGATGTGGAGACCCATTGCCTCCGTGTGTTAGGTGTGATCCATGCATGATTTGGTCGAGACCCGCGCACCTGGTGGTTTCTACCGGTGTGATGTGGAGACCCATTGTCCCCAGGTGCTATGTGTGATCCATGCATGATGTGGTCGAGACCCGGATACCCGGAGACATTTTCCGGAGTCACGCGGAGACCTTGTTTCTTTCTCTCTCTTGCATGATGTTTGACACGTGTGTGTGATTGCCTTTGTGCATGGTCGAGACCCGGGCACTTGGTGGGATGCACCATTGTCACGAGGAGACCCTGTGCTGTGGCATGCTTGATCGGTGCTTGTCATGATTGGTTTCCCGAACCATCCTGTCCTGTCTTTGCTCAGCCATTGTGGCCTTGACGGATGTGTCAGCCAGGGGGAGTGTTGGTANCCGGAGCTGATGGTGAGCGGTGGCCGCATTGGAGATCGTGACGACCCGACAGGACTCCGGATCGTCCAGGGACTTATCCAGGAGCTACGACATGACAGGTGTGACGCAGATGATGCGTCTCTACATCCAGACTGGCTGGTCTGCCGTTGCTGGAGTTTTCTCGGAGGTCGAGACCCACGCACCCGGCAGCCTGTACCGGTGCGATGAGGAGACCTGCGACTTTGTGTGTGCTTCCTGTCGTGGAAAGCATACGTTGATGTCTCGGTACTGCACTCGTACATTTATGGGTGCTCTTAGTGCAATTCCGAGTGCTCCAGAGTTTTCTCGGTGGACAGGCCATTTTGGCCGATTTCCTTGTTTTGCTTGCTACTCGTGTCTGGATGATGCAAACCCACCTTGTGTGGGTCCATTGCGTAGAGCTCATCGTTCTGCACGTTTTGGTGCAGACAGCGGGTGATTCTGACACCTGAGCAGTGAGTTACGGCTAAACCCGTGGTTTTAGGCCAGTTTGAGCAGGTATGAAAATACCGCCGCCCCTAGCGACTCTAGGCGGCCAGCAACTATTTAGGCTCATTGTTGCTCAGTTGTCAGCTCTCTCTGCATTTATATTCAGTTTCAGTTTCCTGACACTCTGTTCGTGTCCCAACCCAGACCCTTGCAGTTTTGTCTCTAACTTGTGACTGTTGTCACACGCTGACCTGGCGCTGACGNGTCTGGATGATGCAAACCCACCTTGTGTGGGTCCGTTGCGTAGAGCTCATCGTTCTGCACGTTTTGGTGCAGACAGCGGGTGATTCTGACACCTGAGCAGTGAGTTACGGCTAAAACCGTGGTTTTAGGCCAGTTTGAGCAGGTATGAAAATACCGCCGCCCCTAGCGACTCTAGGCGGCCAGCAACTATTTAGGCTCATTGTTGCTCAGTTGTCAGCTCTCTCTGCATTTATATTCAGTTTCAGTTTCCTGACACTCTGTTCGTGTCCCAACCCAGACCCTTGGAGTTTTGTCTCTAACTTGTGACTGTTGTCACACGCTGACCTGGCGCTGACGCCTAGTGTCGCGGCAAGTGGTTAGGAAGGTTCCAGGAAACATCTCATTAAAAAATGCGACAGCGCTTCTTCGCAAGGCCAGGGGCTCTCACAGCTTGAGGAAGCCCTAAAAAGAGGGAGGACGACACCTTGAGGACTTTTGGCGCCTTCCCCAGAGCCGCCGACTCAAGAAGGACGCCGCCAAGGGGCGCGAGACGCGCAAAGAAGACTTAAGATGAGGCCAAGGAAGACAAGAAGACAGGAAGAAGACAAGAAGTTAGAAAAAGGATTGGAGGAGTTGCTAGGAATTGTGTAATTCCTCTCTCATTCTTTGCCCCAGCTTTGTGAGCGGTACTCAAACTACTTGTCAATTCCTTCTATTGTAATCTTATGTTTTCCTGTGATCTAGTCGCTACCAATTACCGTGAGTCACGACTTAGGAAGACTAGTTTCAAAACCCAAGACCTTGTGCCGATATGGTGGCCTAAGAAAGTAGAAAACTAATTTAGAATTGCCTCACCTATCGTGAGGGCAACATCTTAGGAGGGGATTCCTCCTCGTTGTGGGGTGATCCTCACAACCTTCTTGTGCTAGAAACAAGAGCGACATGATGCCAAGTGCCGGACTGTCGGCGGACTCCAAGTTTTGGGAGCCGCCACCGCGAATACTGTTGCTTTTCTTCCATTTCTCCATTATGTCCTCCTGGCTTGTGTACATCGGCGTGCACATGAGTGACGGCGAGACTTGACGCCGTTGGAGTGTCGCTCGGTGGAGCCGACGCACGCTGAGGCCCACTCAGGTTTCACTGGAGCCTCCTTCCTCTGGCGGTGCGCTCAGCTCCATCAGCAGACCTCCTCGACGGTCGGGCCGCCAGCAGTCACTACCACTGCAGATGCTATCTGCATGCACCTACCGTTGTGTCTGGTTGTGGCATTACATCTGCAGCATCATGCGGTGCCTAGGGTCTAAGCCTCCTACTGTATGACCCTGCTTGGCATCGCTGACTGTCGTGGGCACTGCCCGGGTTCAGGTAGCCATAACTCCTTGCTACTATTTTTCTAGCTGATTATGACCGCACAACTTCATTTGAAGCGTCGATATTATGGTATGGTCAAGTTTTCAGACAAAACGGACGACGCCCGGGTTTTCGACTGTCGGGCGTCTGGCAGGGCTCATCGAGAAAACCCTGCCTGACAGAAAATAGGTCTAGGACTATTTTCTGATTGGCTGGTTAGCTGAGTAACACGCTCTACACTAGTGTGAGGGAGCTCGAACTTGGCAGGGTCTCCCGTTGTTGCTCATTCTTCATTCCTAATCAGTCACTATTAGTCTTCAGCTGCTTTCTCGCGCTAACACTGGCGAGCGCATTTATGAGTAACAAAGCCAGAGCTTCCAGACTTAGACTTTAGAGTAGCAAATTGAGGGGGCAGCAGACTTAAGCAACGAGCGTGGAAGCCCACACGCTGCATCAACAACGCCGCTACCCCAACCTGCTGCCTAAGTTTCCACCTTGGTATGAGAGCCAAAGCGTAGCAGCAGCAGCAAAAGACCGGCGTACAGGTGCCAGACAACGTCGGCGGACCCCCATACACGCCAGTGCAGGGGAAATACTGCCGAATTTTTTCTGGCAGCATTGACCCACCTGGTGGAGGCGTCAGATTTTTTCCCATGGCCACTGGGCCAGGGGAAATGCTGCCAAAACTTTTTCGGCAGCTTTGACCCCCACGCGTGACGCGAGGAGGTGAGCGGCAGGCCGTGTCTGACACCTGCGGACGACGACGCATGGTGCAACGTCACCCAGGTGCAGTGACTCGCACTAGTATGCAGCAGGAGCAGTCTGCAGCAGCGCCAGTCTGCAGTAGCGGCTGCCGCGCGCAACAGCATCGAGTAGTGGCAGCAGCAGCCAATTACAGCTACGTGCAATAGCAGCAGCAGGCAGAAGCAGGAGCTCGTAACAGCGAGCAGCAGCAGCAGCCTGCAGCAACAGCTCGCAGTAGCAGCAACAGCTCGCAGTAGCAGCAGCCCGAACAAAAAACCTGCAACAGCAGTCCGTAAAGCAGCGAGCAGCAGAGTGCAGTAGCAGTAGCAGGCTGCAGCAGCGAGCCGCATCACCAGCTTGCTGCAGTTGCAGCGTCAGCGAGCAGGTGCTCGCAGCAGCCACCAGCAGCTGCTACTGCTCGCTGCCCATAGCGAGCAAGCAACGAGCAACAGCCTGCTGCTGCCAGCGAGAAGGAGCTTGTTGCAAGCGGGAAGCAGCCCACTACTGGCAGCAAACAGCGGGAAGCGGCCCGCTGTGACAGACGAAAGATGGGGAAAAAAGAAACAAAAAAATCCCCCACTCCACTAGCTTCATTTCCGCAGTCGCGGCAGTTGCCTTTGCTGCTGCAGCAGCAACGACAGCCACAGCCGCAGCTGCCCGCAACAGTTGTAGTTGTTGCTACAACTACAACCGTAGCAGCAACACCAGCAGCGGTAGCCACCGCCGTAGCAGCAGCAGCACCCACATTAGCAACAGCAGCAACTACTGCAATAGTAGCAACAGTTGTTGCAACAGCACCAGTAGCTGCAGCAATAGCAGTTGCAGCAGTAGCAGTAGCACCAACAGCAGCAGCAGCACCAGCTCGAGCAACAGCAGCTGCAGCAACAACAACAGCTACAATAGCGGCTCCAACAACCGCCACTCCAAACGTCAGCATCTCACTGCTTACATCACTGCTGATGTTATCAACTAAAAAAGAAACAAAAAAAGTAAAAACAGGGCACAAGAGAAGGGGGAAGAAAACATAAGGGTGGGCAGGACGTCCACCGCCCTCAACTGACGTCACTACTGACGTTAGCAACAACAAAAAAAAAAGGGGCATCAAACCATGGCTGGTAGCCCCACTGCGGAGGGGTCCTCCTCTGTCAGGGAGACCCCCACCCCCCTTTTCTTGCAATGGCTGCAGCAGTAGCAGCAGCAGCAGCAGCAAGAGCAATAGCAGCAACAGAAGCAACAACAGGAGCAGTGGAAGCCGGATAGTGCCTACGGCACTGATTACGGCTTGTGGCTTCCTTGAATGTACAAGATGACTGTGGATTTAGAATCTACAGGGAAAACCGTGTGAGATCGACCCAAGAATGGGGTTGATCCATCAAGAATTCAGGAAGATACGCTCGGCCAAAGGTTGGACTGGCTGAGGGGAAAAAGGTGATGGGTAATCGTCCCGAAAGACCAAGGCTCGACCCTCGGAAGACCCAACAAGGCCGAAGCGCACATTGGGGCCCGGATAGTCAACAAGTCAAGGATCATTGAGGGTCAAGAGTGCTTTGGAATGGCGCCCCGGTGTGTTATTACCAGAAAGGGCGCTTCGGGCGGCCGTCACCGCCACTAGTGGTGCTGCCAGCGACAGATTGCCGCGGTTCACGGAAACAACAATATATCGGCCGTTCCTCCACGGAATGGTGCGATTCTTGGTGCGTTGGAAAGCTGAGAAGGTGAGCTACGTGATGCTAAGGTAATAATACTCATCCACAGCCTGCACGGGGCCGCGCATGGCTCGGCGACCTCGGGTCACCTAGGATGTGTCATCATGTACATATAGTCTTGTATGTTGACACTTGACTAACAAGTACAGTTTACTCCCACTGTGCCACACGTGTTCCCGTGCTCGCCCAAGACAACCCTACGCTTCCACAACCCCGGGTTGGTGTGCACTGGCCTCCTCTTGGTCGGCGTTGTCGCCGATTGGTACCTTCACCATCCGGTTGAGGCTAGCACATCGCGCCCGGTTCACACTTGGTACCAGAGCCACCCTTGGCTGAGGGGCACAATTTTCTTCGTGGCAACCTCTCCTGGTGAGCGTAGACCAACACACATCTCGTCTTCTTGACAGATCCGTACCCAAGGCCAACCATGCACTCCGTTGACAAGGCGGTAACCAGAGGACCCATTGAGGAAGAAGTTGTACAGGACGCAAAGATGACTTCATCCGGCTCGTCCTTGTTGGCTACGGTGTTTGACGCGCAAGGCAAAGTAACGGTAGCTGCAGCACTGTAGAAGTTGTTCGCCGACATGCAGGCCAAGATGGACTTGTTGGAGAAGCATAATGTGTACCTCAATGAAGAGGTTGTGAAGCGTCCAGTGCCAACACCAGTGGTAGTTGCCATCGCAAACGTATCTGCGGTGGGCGTCCCGAGCCCGCCCAAGCCGGAGCCGTTCCACCCATCGAAGAAGGATGGGCTAGCTCTGCACGCTTGGATACTCGGACTAGAATTGTACTTCACCGCCAACGGCGTGGATGCCTCAAGGTACGAGGCGCGCCGTGACTATGCCGTGACCCTATTGAGAGGGGCATCCTTGGATTGGTGGGCCGATGTGATGCGGTCCAATCCACACGGCAGTGGAGCAGCAATGGTCGCCGGCATTGCGCCCGTGACCAAAATCTCAACCCCATCAGCTCCAACCTGCAGAAGTGATGACCCTACCCTAAAATGCCCAACTTCGTGGAAGGAGTTCACGGAGTCATTCATCAAGCGCTTCACCATGGGTGACGTGAGGAACAACGCACGTGCCAAGCTGTGCCGGCTTCGCCAAACTGGCGGCGTGGCGACTACACCCACAGGTTTCATGAGATTGTTGCCAATTGTGGCTTTGACTCTCATGAACTGTGCTTTCACTATAGCAACGGCCTTAAGAACGACGCCCACACTGTGACGGTGATGCACGACCTCAACGACGACCTGCCAGGGATGATCACAGCAGTAGAGCGGTACGACTCGTGTGTGCAACATGCTCATGCCAACAGCCACAACTCTTTTGGAGGTGGTTACTGCAAGCGGGCCGAGAGCGAGGACACGCACATGGAGACTGGATCGTTGCAGCAGCGCAAGTGCTACAACTGTGGCAAGCCTGGCCACATTGCGCGCAACTGTCGAAGTCCAAAGAAGGGAGACGGCAAGGGTAAGCGACAAGGGAAGGGGAAGCTAGCCACAAAGGAAGCAGAGAAAGCAACAAAGGAGTCGAGAAATGAGGAGAGCCAGGAGTAGATGGCATTACTCCTGGCTCCCCTCAACCCAAACCGCCAGTTGACCACACACCCGAACACCTTGAGGTAAACAAGGGGGTTTATGAGGTTAAGGCATGGGACGCGGGGTATGAGGTGGAGCAGCCCGCAGTTCTCTTGGAGGTGCGAGTGAAAGGCGTCAAGGAGAAGGTGGGGAGTCCGCTGGATTGTGGCGCATGCCACAGTTTTGTGAGCATAGAATGTGCTCGGAAGTGGGGCCTTGCGCTCACGAGCAAGAAGCGGGCCGCTAACCAAGTGGACGGCACGATTGAAGTGGGGTTTCTGGCCCGTCCCCTCTCCATTCGCGTGGGGAAGCTTGGCATAACGACCGCATACCGGGTGTGCCCGATGAAGGATTACGATGTGATCCTCGGTCGTAACTTCCTCCACAAGTACAAACCCGTTGTCAATTGGGAGGCGCGCACCGTCTCGATCAATCTCGGAGACAAGAAGTATCCCCTGCCTACGTGGTCCGAGGAAGAGGTCGCGGAGGAGGAGACTTGCAAGGAGGAAGCGCCGCAGCATTTGGTGCCTCGCAAAGAGAATTCGGCGCCTATGATGCTGAAATTGGTGCAGATAAAGCGCGCGATTCGAAAAAAGGAACAGATTTTTTTGGCGTTCGTGGGAGACGTGGAGGACGGTTTTGACGAACCAGAGGACGTGGCGCCAGCTGTGGCGCATGGGGCGACTCGTGAGCAGCCGGGGGCCCAAGGCAAGTTTGCCGCGATGCCCAAGGGGCTTCGGAAGGTGTGTACGGAGTTCGAGGACGTATTCCCCGACACCCTCCAGGCGGGTCTGCCACCAAAGCGAGACGTGGACCATCGCATCGACCTCAAACCTGGAGTGCCCCTGCCTGTTCGTGCAACGTATCGCATGAGCAACGAGCAGCTGCAAGAGCTCAAGAAGCAGCTGACTGAGATGACGGAGTAGGGCTTCATCTGCCCATCCTCTTCTCCTTACACTGCACCTAACCTGTTTGTACAGAAAACGACCGGGGAGATGCGCATGTGCGTGGACTACCGGGCGTTGAATGAGTTGGCCATCAAGAACCGGTACCCGCTTCCACGAGTTGAGGAGCTCTTTGATCAGCTCTCTGCGGCTCGCTTTTTCACAAAGATTGCCCTCCGTTCCGGCTACCACCAGATCCGCATCGCATCAGATGATGTGGAAAAGACGGCCTTCCGTACCCGCTATGGTCACTACGAGTTCCTCGTGATGCCTTTCGGGTTGACCAATGCGCCTGCTACCTTCATGGCGGCGATGAACAACATCTTCAGGCCGTACTTGGATCACTTCATGGTGGTTTACCTTGACGACATCTTGGTGTATAGCAGGACGGCAACGGAGCATGAGGAGCATGTGAAGAAGGTCCTTGAAATTTTGAGGTAGAAGAAGTTTTTTGCAAAACTCTCTAAATGTGAGTTCGCGTGGGTCAAGTTTAATTCCTTGGACACATAATTGGCAATGGACAGATGGCCATGGACCCGCGCAAAGTGTCGGCCGTGCAAGAGTGGCCGAAGTTGCGTAATGTGTATGATGTGCAAGTGTTCCTTGGTTTTTGCAACTACTACTACAAGTTCATCCTTGGCTAGGCGGGAGTGTCAGCGCCACTCTCCAATCTCACTCGCAAGGATCACGAGTGGAGTTGAGGTTAGAGAACAACAAACCTTTAAGAACCTCAAAAAGGCTCTGACCTCCACGCCGGCCTTGCACTTGGCCGACAGCGGCCGTGAGTTTGAAATGAAAACGGATGCATCAAACTTGGCCATTGGTGGGATCCTTTTATAGGAATTTGGCAACGGGTCACAGCCGGTCGCCTACTGCTCACGCAAGTTGCGCGGGGGGGAGCTGAACTACGCCACCCATGACAAGGAGATGCTTGCCGTGGTCGCAGCCTTCAAGAATTGGCAGTGCTACCTCGAGGCGCGAAAATGCACGGTCTACACGGACCACCACGCGTTGAAGTACTTCAAGACGCAGCCGAACCTGAGCCGGCAGCAAGCGTGTTGGGTGGAGTACCTCGAGTCGCACTTTGACTACGAGGTCGTGTACCGGCCGGGTCACATCAACCCATCCGACGTACTCTCATGGCGACCGGACCTGATGATGTGAGTCGCGTCTCTCACTATCCACGAGGATGCTTTCCCTGTGAAGCTCTTCACGGAAGGATACGAGGCGCATGGGGAGTACGACGCTCGGAGATTTTTCTTCGAGGCACAGTATTGGTAACAGCTTGACACGCAGCAGGTGGTGGTTCCCGCGGTGCTGGCGACAGTGGCCCGAGTGGCCACTTCTCCGTCGACAAGATATTGAAGACGGTGGCTTGCTTCTTTTGGTGGCCCACCATGTCGTCGGAGGTGGCTGAATTCTGCCGGAGTTGTGACGTGTGCCAACGCCACAAGGCGCGGAGGATGAAGATCCCGTGTCTCCTCCAACCCTTGCCCATCCCCGAGCAGCCGTGACAAGACATCTCCATGGATTTCATCACGGGTTTACCCATGACAGCGGCAGGCCACAATGCGGTGTTGGTGGTGGTGGATCATTTCAGCAAGATGTCGCACTTCATTGCGACACGTGATACGGTGAGCACGGAAGGCACGGCTCGGCTGTTCCTCGAGCACGTGGTGCGTCTCCATGGCGTGCCGCGGTCCGTTGTGAGCGACCGTGACCCGCGTTTCACAAGCAAGTTCTGGCGAGAACTCATGGAACGGTACGACAGTAAGGTGCAGCTGTCAACCAGCTTTCACCCCCAAAATGATGAGCAAACGGAGCGGACAAACCAGACACTGGAGCACCTCCTCCGTACAGTGGGTGATCCAGACGAGACGGCGTGGGACCAGCGGTTGCCGGTCGCTGAACTGGCGTACAACTCTGCCACGTCCGCCTCCACCGGCAAAGCACCATTTGAGGTGGTGAACGGGACATTGCCCGCCACGCCCCTCAGTTTGCACGTCGCAAGCAACCTGCCCGCAGTGGAGTCTACCGCACGCGACTTCAAGCAGTTTTGGACGGTGACGCGACATGCATTGAAGAAGGCGCAATAGCAGCAGAAAGTACAAGCGGACCGCCGACGTGCAGACGCAACTCTTACGGACGGTGATCGCGTGCTTCTCAACAGCGCGCATGTCAATCTTTGCGGGGTCCAGTCGGACAAGTTGAAACCCCGGTGGCTTGGTCCGTTCGAGGTGCTCGAAATGCGGACACCCGTGGTGGCACGGTTGGCTCTTCCACCTTCCATGCCAGTTCACGACTTGTTCCACATCTCCAAGCTCAAGCTCTACCATGACCCGGCTGAACATTTTCCTGGCCGCAGTTCGGAGCCTCCCCCTCCGGTGGTCATCGAGGGCGAGCAAGAGTTTGAGGTGGAGACCATCCTTGACCACCGTCGTCGTGGCCGTGGATGGGAGTACCTCGTAAAGTGGAGGGGTTATGATGCAGCCCACAACTCATGGGATCCTGCCCACAACTTCAACGTTGGCAGGGTGAATGCCATCCTCCGGGACTATCAAGAGTGAACAGGGACGGCTTGCTCCTAAAATGGGGTATAGTGTAATCCGGACAGTGTCTACGGTACTGATTCAGGCTTGTGGCTTCCTTGAATTCACTAGATGACTGTGGATTTGGAATCTACAGGAAAAACCATGCGAGATCGACCCAAGAACGGGGTCGATCCATCAAGAATTGTGGAAGATACGCCCGGCCAAAGGTTGGACCGGCCGAGGGGAAAAAGGCGAAGGGAAATCGTCCCCAAAGACCAAGGCTCGACCCTCGGAAGACCCAACAAGGCCGAAGCGCACCTTGGGGCCCGGATAGTCAATGATTCAAGGATCATTGAGGGCCAAGGGCGCTTCGGAATGGCGCCCCGGTGTGTTATTACCAGGAAGTGCGCTTTGGGCGGCCGTCGCCGCCGCTAGTGGTGCTGCCAGCGGCAGATTGTCGTGGTTCACGGAAACGGCAATATCTCGGCCGTTCTTCTATGGAATGGTGCAATTCTTGGTGCGTTGGAAAGCTGGGAAGGTGAGCTACTTGATTCTAAGGCAATAACGCTCATCCTCGGCCTGCACAGGGCTGCGCATGGCTCAGCGACCTCGGGTCGCCTAGGATGTGTCATCATGTACATATAGGTTTGTATGTTGACACTTGAATAACAAGTACAGTTTACTCCCACTGTACCACACGTGTTCCCGTACTCCCCCAAGACGACCCTACGCTTTTGCAATCGCGGGTTGGTGCGCACCGGCCTCCTCTTGGTCGCCGTTGCCGCCGGTTGGTTTTCGCACCATCCGGTTGAGGTTAGCACACCGCGCCCGGTTCACAAGTAGCACCAGCAGCAGCAAGAGCAGTAGCAGGAGCAGCAAGAGCAGTAAGAGCAGCAGCAACAACAAGAGCAGTAACAGCAGCAGAAGTAGTACCAGTAGTAGCAGCAGCAGTAGCAACAGCAGAAGCAGTAGCAACAGCAGTAGCACCACCAATGGTAGCAGCCCTCTCGCGTCGTTGGCGACGACCCTGTCCCCCTCGCTGCTCTTTAACAACAGCTCGCCGCCCTGATATAGCAGCTTGCGGCACTGTAGCCGTTGGTCTCTCAAACTGCCGCCAATGCGCTGCCATCCTTCATCCCTCCAGGGTACGCCAGCCCAGCTGTGTCTGCTGCCATGCACTACCTGGCACAACAACAGACTCAGCGCCAGTGAGCTCCGTCCTTGGCCCCACTCTGGGTGCCAGGCGCAGGCAAAAGGACTTTGAGACACAGGCGCCTCCGCTTCAGGTCGACGAGCAGTTTCGGAGCTGGGAGCTCAGCTTTCGGATCTGGGCATAGGGTGAGGGTCTGTGGGCATACTACACCCTACCATATGACGCCACCTTGGCCGACCAGTTGTATGACGCTGGTCGTGCCGTCCGTGCTCTCGTCCCTGTCGCCCCTCCGGCTTCCCACCTCGCCCTTGAGCCCTTCTTAGCCGACTTCACCGCTGACGCCACCCCAGACCCTACAACCGCGTGGCACGTCCTCACTCATCCCCATCGCCTGTCCAGCAAGGCTGAGCCCATCCGCCTGCTGCGGGAGTTCAATACCCTGCACATGGGGGAGACCAAGACGGTTACCTCCTAATAGCAGCAGGCGGAAGAAATCCTTCGTCACCTTGGGACCTTTGCCCCATCCCCTCTGGCTGCGCTCCTCACTGTTAAGCGCGGTGGTACCATCGCGTACATTGACGTCTTCGTCCACTACTCTCACGACGTCCTCTCCACCATGGGGGCCCAGGGCACCCTCATGCCCTGGGCATACGAGCTCTTCCTCCAAATTGAGGAAGCTCGTCTTGAGTCCCGCATCCAGCGCACGGAGGCTCTCGCCTCCCCTGCCATCGCCTCCCTCGTCGCAGCTACCTCATCATTGTAGGGGAAGAAGAAGCATCGGAACAAGAAAGGCAAGGGTCAGCAACACCAGCAATGGCAGCCGTCAACCGGGCCCAGCGGTGGAGGCTCGGTCTGCCACAACTATGGCCCAGCCCGGGCTTGGGTGGTACACATGCCCTCTGCCAACGGACGAGGCGCACGTCATCGCCACCATGCGTCGCCAGCGAGAGCACCGTCTCACCTCTACCGCCGTAGCTGTCGCCGACTCTGACACTTCGGCCTCATCCAACAGCTCCACCACTCAGGTTGCTTCGGCAGACCAGCTGACACTAGCGCCGCAGCAGTCGGCGCCGGCACAGTCCTCCTTCTACCTCGGCTCCGGCGCCATCACCCCACACTCCGTCTACACTCTCGGGTTGTCCTCCCGTGAGCGTCAGTTGGAGCAGTTCATCGTGCTCCAGCTCGGCATGCCTCGCCCTCCTTCCCATTGAAGTGCGAGTTGCATCACTTCCTGCTCTCCTGCCCAGCTTTGCATGACTGAGACTGAGCTACGGTCGTGTCTTGTTTCCTCGTCTATCTCATAGTCCCACATGGCCTGCGCTACCCCTTCCCATGACGACGTTGCATGTCTTGACGATTGGCAGTCTCGGTTCACGCCTCCTTCCATGGCGTCCGCGTCCCTTACTTGCTGCCATTTGACCGTTAGCGATCTGGCGACTACGGTCCAGGACCCTGGCGAGACCTAGATCATCGACTCCGGGGTCGCACATCACATGTCGGCCTCTCGTGAGGCCTTTAGTATGCTTGGTCCTGTTGGCGATGTCTCCGGTGTCCGGACAAGCTCAGGACAGGTGTTGCCTGTCTGTGGTGTTGGCGTCGTTCGTTTTTGTGGTCCTTCCGGTGACGTCTTTCTGACCGATGTCCTCTTCAAACCTGATCTCAGGCTCAGCCTCCTGTCCGTCACTGCCCTTCACCGCATGAGCATGGACGTTGTGCACTCACGTGCGGTTGGCACTGTGTCGCTGCGTCCGTCTGGTCTTGTCGTACTGCATGCCACCGCCCATGGCAACCTGTGGTATGTATCTCGCCTCTCCTCCTCTCCTTCCGTCTCCTCCCCGTCGGCCGACACAGGCCATATGTTTGTCACCAGTTCGCTTTCTCTTGAGCACACTCGCCTGTTGCACCGCCGTCTTTGCCACATCCACTCTGTCGTCATAGACAGCATGCTCCGCACCCAGCCGGCCAAGGGCCTTGACCCAGAGACTTTCCCCCTCCCGTGCCCCACCGAGTGCACTGATTGCGCTCAAGGGAAAATGTACCAATCCACGTACCCTTTTTCTTCGTCCTGGGCGTCTGCCCCTTTCAACCTTGTGCATTCCGACGTCATGGGCCCTCTCCCCACCAAGTCCGTTGGCGAGCACGGCCGCTATGTCCTCACCCTCACTGTCGATTATTCTTGCTACCGCTGGGTCTTTTGCCTCCGGCAGAAGAGTGATGTCGCCCGAGCCATCTAGGACTGGCTTGTCCTCACGAAGCGCGACTGTGGCCGCTCTCTTTGCCACTTTCACTCCAATCGTGGTGGTGAGTACATGGGTGAGGCCACAACCTTTCTCGCCTCCTGTGGGATCCACCATGAGACATTCGCGCCCTACACACCCGCCGAGAATGGTGTCTCCGAACGGTGGAACCGTACCATGGTTGACGTCGTCCGCACCATGGGGGTCGAGTCCGATCTCTCCGATGGCTTCTACTTTGAAGCCATGGCCTATATGACCTAGGTTTGGAACCGGATTCCCCACAATCCCCTTCCCTGCCAGTCCACGCCGTACCAGCATTGGTGCATTCAGCGCGTTGATCTCCTCCCGGCTCGTGTCTGGGGCTGCGTGGCCATTGTGTGGCTACCCGTCCCGCAGCAGGGCGGCAAGCTCGTCCCACGCGGACGTCCCTGCACCTTTCTTGGTGTCTCTTGTCAGTCCAAGGCCTGGCGCTTCTGGGATCCCTCCTAGCACTGCATCGTCAAGTCCCAGGATGCCCTCTTCTTTGAGGACCTGTTTCCTCGCGACCTCATTTGCTCCGGCTCGTCCGTGTCTATCTTGTTGCGTGCGAGAGTGGTGAGTCCGTCCTCCGTCATGCCGCTTCCAGGTGCCACATCCCTTAGTCCCTCTGAGCCGGTAGCCCCAGTTGTGTCCGCTAGTCCCTCCGGGCCAGCAGTCCTAGTTGCGTCCGCTGGTCCTTCCAGGCCGTCAGTCCTAGTCACGTCCGCTGGTCCCTCCGGGCCAACAGCCCCAATCGTGTCCGCTCGATCCTCTGGTCCGGCAGCCCCAGTTGTGTCCGCTAGTCCCTCCGAGCCGGCAGCCCCAGTCGCGTCCACTGGTCCCTCTGGGCCAGCAGCCCCAGTTGCATCCGCTGGTCCCTCCGGGCCGTCAGCCCCAGTCGCGTACGCAGGTCCCTCCAGGCCAACAGCCCCAGTCGCATCCGCTGGTCCCTCCGGGCCTGCAGCCCCAGTCGCATCCGCTGAACCATCCGGGCCGGCAGCCCCAGTCGCGTCCGTGAGTCCGTCCATACCGGTAGCCCCAGTTGTGTCCGATGGCCCCTCCGGGCCAGGAGCTCCAGTCGCGCCCGCTGGCCCCTCCGGGCCTACAGCCCTGGTCGCATCCACCGGCCCCTCCGGGCTAGCAACCCCGTCCGCCTCCATTGGCCCGTCAGACTTAGTGCCATCGCCTGCCCTGCCGCACTACACACGTGGCCCAGGCGGTAGCCTCCGACCCAGACCATCGGTGAGCGCGTAGACCGTCATACCGCGCTCCGTGGTGCCTCAATCCCCCTTGGCCCCACGTGTCTCCTCCACTCCCACGGTCTTGAGTGGGGACCCTGGTACCAAGGCCCTCGGCTTTACCACCTCGGCCATCATTGTAGACCTTCACCCGGGCTTTGCACTGGGCTACGCCATGCTTCATCACGTGCATCGGCACGATGTCGTGGCTGCACTCGCGCGCATCCCACCTGGGGCTCGAGATGCACACGCTCTCTCAGTCCGCTCCACAACACGCCCGGAGGACCCAACCACCCTACGCGAGGCACGAGCCTCTCCTGAGGCTGCATACTGGGACGCTGCATGTGCCGATGAGCTCGCCGCTATCCAAGAGCACCACGTGTACGACCTCGTCGACCTTCCTCCAGGCCGGAAGGCCATCAGCCCCAAGTGGGTCTTTCGGCGCAAGTGGAAGCCCGACGGGTCCTTGGACAAGTACAAGGTCCGCCTTACAGCCAAGGGAATTGGCCAGATTCCTAGGTTCGACTACGACCATATTTTTGCCCCAGCTGGCCAGTTCTCCACTAGTCGGGCGCTCTTCAGCCTGGTCGCCCAGCATGGGTGGGAGCTACATCAGATGGATGTGAGCAATGCCTTTCTCCATGGTTCACTGGAGGGTGAGGAGCTCTACATGGTGCAGCCCCCAAGCTTTGACGATGGCAGTGGGAGAGTCTGGCGACTACGTAAGGCCCTGTATGGCCTAAAGCAGTCGCCTCTGTGCACGAACCAAGAAATCAGCAGCACGCTCCTTCGTGGTGGTCTCCAATGCAGCACCACTGACCCCCCGCTGTTTGTCATTCGGCGAGGCCAGACTTTCGCCGCTGTTCTGGTTTACGTCAACGATCTCCTCACTGCGTCGCCAGACATGGCTGCCATCCAGCGTGTCAAGGACTTACGGCATGCCGCCTACCAGATGAAGGATCTCGGATCTGCCAGAGTCATCCTGGGCATGGAGCTCGAGTATGATCCCTCCCAGGGCGTCCTGCACATCCACCAAGCTGCCTATGTGCATACGTTGTCCACCCGCTTTGCGGAGGACCTGCCACTTGTGCCGAGCGAATCCTCACCCATGTCACCTGACGGTCAGGTGAAGCTGAAGAATCCTGAACCAACTATTGTGGGGGAGCCAGTTGACGTGACCACGTACCTGCGAGTCATCGGGTCACTGATGTTCATGGCAACGACGACGCGCCCAGACATCGCGTTCACCGTCAACCTCCTGGCCCAGTTTTCTCAGGAGCCGCGTCACCTCCACAACAAGGCCACGATCCGAGTACTGCGTTATGTGATCTCGATTCCTCGGTGAGGTCTCATGTTCCACCGTCAGCCGTCTGTTGTCGCGGTGGGCTACCTTGACAGTGACTGGGCCGGCAGTCCGGACGGTAAGAGTCGCACTGGCTGGATCTTTCTGATTGGCAACACAGTTGTATCCTGGCGCAGTGGCAAGTAGGGGTATATTGCATGCAGCACTACTGAGGTTGAGTACGTTGCTCTTGGCTCATGCGCATATGAGAGTGTGTGGTTGCGTCGTCTGTCGTCTGATTTGCGTCAGTCTGTCGCATCCATCACATTCCATTGTGACAATGAGAGTACCATGGCCATCGCCGACAATGATTGCGTGCATCACACACGCACAAAGCACATCAACGTTGAGTATCACTATGTACATTTGTTGTTGCATGATGGCAGTATCAGCATCGTGTGGGTTGAGACAGCACGGCAGTTGGCTTATCTCTTGACCAAGACATTGAAGCACGACTCATTTAAGAAGGTTGTGAGTTCAGTCAGCATGCATCCGTGAGTGACTCTCTCTCTCTCCCTTCTTGCGTTTCTCCGTGGTCTGGGGGAGTTTGGTTGTTGACTGTGTCTTAAGCCGCACATGTGCACTACGCCTGTGAGTCATGGGGGAGTGTTGCTTTTCGTCCATCTCTCATTGTACTCTGTTGTTTTCTCCCGGCTTGTGTACATCGGCGTACAGATGACTAAGGGTGAGACTTGACGCCGTTGGAGTGTCGCTCGGTGGAGCCGACGCACGCTGAGGCCCACTCACCTTTCATAAGAGCCTCCTTCCTCTTGCGATGTGCTCAGCTCCATCACCAGGCCTCCTTGGCGGTCGGGCCGCCGGCGGTCACTGCCACTACAGATGTTGTCTGCATGCACCTAGCTTTGTGTCTGGTTGTGGCATTACGTCTGCAGCATCATGCGGTGCCTAGGGTCTAGGTCTCCTGCTGTATGACCCTATTTGGCATCGTTGACTGTCGTAAGCACTACCTGGGTTTGAGCAGCCATAACTCCTTGCTGCTATTTTTCTATCTGATTCTGACCGCACGACTGCGTTTGTAGCGTCGGTATTATGGTATGGTCCAGTTTTTAGGCAAAACGGACAACGCCCGGGTTTTGGGCTGTCGTGCGTCTGGCAGGGCTCACCGAGAAAACCCTGCCTGCCAGAAAATAGGTCTAGGGCTATTTTCTGATTGGCTGGTTAACTGAGTAACAAGTTCCACAGCAGTTTGGGGGAGCTAGAACTTGGAGGGGTCTCCCATTGTTGCTCATTCTTCATTCCTAATCAGTCACTTTCAGTTTTCAGCTGCTTTCTGGCGCTAACACTGGCCCGCACATTTTTGTATAACAAACCGAGAGCTTCCAGACTTAGACTCTAGAGTAGCAGATTGAGGGGGTAGCAGATTTAAGCAAGGAGCGTGGAAGCCTGCACGTTGCATCAACAACGCCGCTACCCCAATCCGCTGCCTAGGTTTTCCAGCTAGCACGGTTGCCAACCCAAAGGCAACCGTACCGCCAAAGGCAACCGTACTGCTGAGTGCAACCGACGCCAACCTTGGCGCTACTGAGAAGCATGCAGAGGCCAAAAGATTGCTCGATGAGTACGGCGGCGTGCACGTGGGCGGCCCCCACGCGACGAGTGTCGCAATGGAGGAGGATCCCCCAGAGAAGGACCCCGATGAAGAGCACAACGCCGACGATGGGGAAGGCGACATGGATCGCGACCATCGCCATCGTCGTGCAGCAAACTTGAGCCGATTGCTCGAGAAGGGCAAGGCGCCCACCGCATCACCTGAAGCTGCCAACGGTAGCGAGACTGTCTAGAGCAGCAAGGGCACTGAAAGTACCCACACGGGGAGTCCCAGTGAGAACAAGCCGGATGACGTCCCCACGAAGGCAAATCGCGATGACCGTCGTAGGCTCACTAAGTTTGCTGCTGAGGTGGCAAGCCGACTCAAGATCACCACTGACAGTGGAAATATGGCACCACTCGGAGGAATGGGGGCCGACCCCTCTTCCTACGACGTGGCCGCAATGGGGCAAGGCAACGCCCACTCGAGCGCCGTCGCCATCGAGAGTCTCCTCCAAAAGGTAGGACTCCTTGGAGGCGTGTACGCAAACCGTACCCTCCTATAGTGGGTAAGGATGCACGGACAACGCGAGGCCCTGGACGCTATCGTCGATGCTCTGACAACATTAGAGCTCAATTTTGCATTTGCCAACTTGCTCATCCACGTCAGGCACAGCATCACGGACCTCGACCGTGATCGCCAGCTACAGCGCCTGGCTGCCCACGAGTCAAGCCGCTGATGTAATGACCTTGACAAGGCGTTGTAGAGCGTGACCCAGGTGCAGATGCACTAACAAGCGCAGCGTGCTGTAACTGTGGATGCCACTGCCGGTGGCAGCGAAAACTTGCCTACCTCGACGAATTTGGGGTCGGTCATGAACACGTCCTTCCTCCATAGTGTGGAGATCTTCCAGAAGAGCGTGAATCTGACTGACTGGCTAAATTGCATGGAGCACATTCTACGTGTCCACAAGGCTCCACTCAGCCAGTGGGACGACCTTGCCACGACGCGACTTGAAGATAAACTCTTCAAGTATATGGTCAAAGAGTGGATTGCGTAGCAACCGCACCTCGAGTGGCAACCCATGTTGTGGGAGGCCTTCTTCGCGATCATGCGCAAGAAGTGCACCCAATGTGAGGAGGCGCAGCGCGCCTTCCGCAAGATTAAGGACTTCAAGCAGTTGGGCAGCTCGCTTGAATCCTACTTGAGCGAGTTCACCGGACTCTTGGAGGAAGCCGAAAGCTTCACCGAGGACGATGGGACTCAAACCTTCAAGTACCTGGAGTGTATACTGCTGGGGTACTTGTATGATGGTCTTGCCAGCGAGAAGCTGAAGGACAAGACCACCACGACAGCCACTAGCCAATCTTTGACAAGCTGGAGGGCATTGCGCGACTACATGAGTGGAGTGTATTCGGCAAACCCAAAGCACTACTCTGATGCACGGCCAACTGCGCGTGCACAACAAGGCCACGACATGCGCATGGATGCTGTAGAGGCTGGTGGCTCAGCTGGACAGCGAGGCCGGGTCAAGGGCAAGCAGCTCGCAAACCCTCTAGATAAGAACACTGGTGGACACAAGGGCCCCAACAACAAGCGCAGCCGCAAGAATGATGAGCTACAAGCGGCGCGTGTGCAATGCAGCCTTCCGCAAAGGGCTCTGCCACAACTACATGCAGTCGGGCCACTTTAGGGCTCAATGCCTTGAGGCGGCTGGCGGTGGACAAGAGGTCGCAACGTTAGCTGCAGCAGCAGCACCTTGTGGGGATGGTGCGGCAGGAGGCCGCGGAAAGGGCCGTGGACATGGTCGCGGTCGCGGCAATGGGCCCGGCCGTGGCAACGGACAAGGCCGTGGGACGGGTTTCCCCCACCCCTGAGTGACGTTAGTGGGGACCACTCAGGGGTAGAACAGGATCACGAGTGTGGATTCATGTTTTCAGATGAGGATGTTAAACAAATTGAGTTTTTGATGAGTTCAAATTTCTCTGTTGTTTTCTCTCCTCTTGTTGAACCGCATTCAACACTTGCTGACCGACATTGTCCACTAAACCTTGCATCCCTAGACAAGATGCATGATCGTACATGCTTAGTGGTGGCGACACCGACCACTGTGCAAGAGTTGTGTGACGCAGTGATTGAAGCAAAGGCCCTTAAAGCAATGAGTTCAATCACGTTTGTAGTATCTTTAGTCGACGATTTTGACCCAGTCAAATTTAAAGACTAGAAGGTGCGAGCCATATTCACACGTGCCCACAAGATGTGGACTCGAGTGGGTGAATCATGGGAGTTGCGAAGCCCGTCATACAGATTTCGTGCTTATCACAAACTCGACTTGCCGTCGTCAAGTTTGTTCACTCGGAAGAGTGGAGGCAACATGACGATGCAGTTCAAAGGACACCTAGCTGGTGCTTCTGTGAAGATTCTTACTGACACTGCAGAAGATGAATCTTTTGTTAGCCCTGGCTTTACCTGATAGGTTGGCCTGAAGTATAAGGCATCGAATGGCGCAGTTGTTTTTTGTGACAACCGTAAGGTACCCATGATTGGTACTTGTAAAGCAAAACTTTGTACTCAAGGGTACACACAGAGTGTCACGTTAAAGGTACTCAACCTTCTTGACCCGTTTGACGTGGTGCTAGGTGATCCCTTGCTCCGCGACAACAAGGCTCTAATGTGCTTTGAATCAAAGCGTTTGATCATCCAAAAAGTACAACGCCGCTTTACGTTGATTCCGAGTACGGGATTATCACCGACCCGACTCAAAGTCCATGCCAGCTTGTCTGCAATGCAGGTCAAGAGACGTATTCGACAAGGTTGTTGATACTTCTTGGCCCAGCTGCAGAAAGTGGAGGACGACGTAAAGGAAGACAGGCCACAAGAGATCAAATCTCTATTGGCGGAGTTCTTGGATGTAATCCAAGACCCACCGGCTGGCTTCCACTAGAAAGACACGTGGGCCACACGATTCCGCTGCAACCAAAGGCGACTCCTCCGTTCAGACCCATGTATCGCCTTAGTCCAGCATAAAGGCGAGAGGCCGAACGCCAAATCAAAGGGTACCTTGCAAAAGGGTGGATCGAGCCCACTAGCTTGCCGTACGGTGCGCCGATCCTTTTTGTGAAAAAAAAGGACGGTGGTTTGTGCATGTGCGTGGATTACCGGGCGTTGAACAAGTTGACGGTGAAAAACCGATTCCCCTTACCGTGGATTGAGGGCCTTTTTGACCAACTCCAAGGCGCAAAATTATTTTCGTCCTTGGATTTGTCTCAAGGGTACCATCAAACTTGCATTACAAAAGATGATGTGCCCAAAACCGCGTTTCAAACGCACATGGGACACTATCAGTTCCGAGTGTTATGCTTCGGGCTTACAAATGCCCCGGCAACCTTCCAAGGAGAAACGAACCGAACCTTCGCCAAGCAACTCGGACAGTTTGTCTTGGTTTACCTGGACGACATCTTGGTTTTATCCAAATCAATGGAAGAGCACACAGAACATCTGCGCGAAGTTCTCGCAATCCTTCGAGAATACAAGTTCTATGCGAAAGTGAGCAAGTGCAACTTTGCACAAGATGAGCTCGAATACCTTGGATACATCGTCGGCAAGGATGGAATCCGTGTCGACCCACGAAAGGTCCAAGCCGCTGTGGACTGGCCACGCCCCAAAAATGTTGGGCAGGCTCGGTCTTTCCTCGGCCTTGCAAACTACTTTCGACGGTTTATGCAAGGGTATTCGACCCTGGTAGCACCACTAACCAGGCTCACACAAAAAGACATGTGTTGGGAATGGATATTTGATTGCAAGAACGCTTTTCTCAAAGTCAAAGAGATTCTATCCATGGCGCCCGTCCTAGCTCTTCCGGATCTATTGCAACCGTGGGAGGTGCGATGTGATGCGTTGGTAGTAGGACTCGGAGCCGTCCTCGTGCAGAATGGTCACCCAGTTGCGTATGAGAGCCAGAAGCTCATCCCCGCGGAAATGCGGTACACGACTATGGATCAAGAGCTCCTTGCGGTAGAACATGCTTGCAAGATGTGACGTTGCTACCTCGAGGGTGCCGAAGGGGGTGTGACGGGTGTGACCGACCATAATCCATTGGTGTTTTTCCAAACGCAACCAAACCTGTCAAGACGACATGCGCGTTGGAGCGAATACCTGAGCCGATTCTCCTTCACATGGGAATATCGGCCAGGACGCATCAATGTGGCCGATCCACTAAGCCGACAGCATGTGGAAATTACGGCAACCCCCAAGGTCAGTGGGTGTTTCATGGCCATTGCAGCAGCATCAAGACAATCACCAGACCCCCCTTGCACCTCTGCGGCAACCACCACGAGAGATTATCCATTACAACGGTTTTGTAAACAAAATATGGATGGGATACTGTGTTGATTCTTGGTTTTAAGACTCTCAAAATCTGGACAAGTTGGCTTGGTGGAGGCCGCAGGGATCTTCTAGCACAGAGAACAAGTTGTTGTGCCAAACTCGGGAGACCTTCGAGCAAAGATTATCTCCCAATTTCACGACCCATCGGTCGCAGGTCATGTGGGACCCTGAAAGACCAGACAGACACTCTCGGACCACTATTGGTGGCCTTGATGGAGTGACAATGTCTGTAAGTATTGCATGACATGCGACCCATGTCTTCGGAATAAGGCCAGTAACAAGAAGCCTGCTGGACTCCTCCAATAGCTTCCCATTCCTGGGACTCCATCGGAGTGCGTCAGTATGGACTTCATTACTGGTCTTCTGAACACGGCTCGTGGCTACGATGCAATACTAGTGGTTGTGGATCTTTTGACAAAGATGACACACTTCATTCCTACAACCACTGACGTGAACGCAAAGGAGGCCGCTCGTCTCTTCTTTGAGGATGACGTGAAGTACCACGACTTTCCGTTGCGCATTATCTCTGATCGAGATCAAAAATTTGCTAGTAAGTTCTGGCAAAAGATGCACGAGTTCTTCGGCAGTGAGTCACAAATGTCGACAGCATTTCACCCTCAAATTGACGGACAAGCAAAGCGCATGAACCGTACTCTGGAGCAGATGCTCCGCATGTACATGGACCCTGCCATGCATGATTGGGACGAATTCCTAGCACCGACAGAGTTTGCGGTGAACAACTCGGTGAACGAGTCCACACAGTTCACACCGTCCCTGTTGAACAGTGGTCGGCATCCAATGGCACCCTCTTCGTCGATGAAGAGTGGGAGTACAGAAGGGCAGGTTCCTTTCGCTCAAGCCTTTGCCGAGCGCATCGATTCCTTGTTACAAGAGGCAAAGGGTCACCTTCAAGCAGCTCGGCAGCGACAAAAGGCATATGCTAACAAAGGTCGTCGGGAGGTCTAGTTTGACTCCAGTGACAAAGTGTTGCTTAGTACTGAAAACCTTCGGCTGAAGTCGCCAGGGGCAAGAAATCTTCTACCGAAGTGGATTGGGTCATTTCCCCTTGTGGCACGCATCGGGCTAGTGGCATACCAATTGCTACTTCCGCCGAGTATGAAGATACATGAAGTGTTTCATGTGAGCCTACTGGCTCCATACATGGCAGAAGGAATTTTTCTGCCACCGCCTGCAATCCTTGCTACCGACGGCCAATAGGAGGTCCTTTGCCTACTCTAACACCGAGAGCGTACTCTTCGGTCGCGCATTGTTAGGGAGTACCTCCTTTATTGGGCCGGTTGTGGACCTGAACAAAATTCATGGGAGTCCAAATCTGGGTTGCCCACAGTGGTGGTCAATGAGTACTTGAGCGAGCTTGCAGCTTGCACAGATCAATGCGTGGCAAGAGGTACCACCTGAATGCGGCAAAAGTGAACAACATTCCCACGGGGCAGCATTCATGGATAGCGACCATATGAGGTTGGGGACGCCCAACATGGTTGTCGCGCAGACGCTCCAGCCTAAAGGAGGGAGGCCGCTAGCCGTGCTGACCTACAAGCTACAGCTTTGGTCCAAGTACCATGCACGTGTTCATGTTTAGCTGGTGATTGAAATCATTAATTTTCTCTCACAATGTTGATGACTCCCTAACTGACAATCTTGCTTGTTGTTCATGAACCGAGACGGTTCATAAGAAGTGAGGAGGAATGTAGCAGGAGGGTCAGTTCGACCCTCCCTCCTCGCTGAAGCAAGGGGTGGTTGCGCACCACCCCTTGCGTCAGTGAGGGATGGCCGGCGGCCAGCATTTTGCTGGCTGCCGGCCAGCTCGCTGTGTGCCGGTTGGACGGCCGGCGGCCGGCCAAGCAACTGGGCGGCCACCGGCCGGCCAGCCGCCAGCCGCCGATCGCGGCCTCAGCCCGATCGGCGGCTGAGGGGCCACGAGGTCCTAGAGGAAGAGGCCTCGTGGCCTTGTGTCCTTGCCCCCCCCCCCTCGTCCTCCTCGCAAACAAGCAAGCAAGGACGAGGGATAGGGGGAGCGAGGGTGAGGATGAGAGAGCTGGCGCAAAATTGCTAGCGTGCCTCGCACGCGACGATTTTGCATCAGAACAGCAAAACGTAAATCAAAGTTCATTTGCGACAAACTTTGACATGAAAAAAAACAAAATAACTCGTGCGAACACACGAGTTCGAGGTAAAAACCCCCGGTCTGGGTCCCAAAACTAGGGGTAAGGTTAAAAATGGAAATGGGCCTCCGGAGACTCGAAATATTCGAGTCCGCTCTGGGTCGTTGATGACGATTGTCCCTCACTCCTGAGGGGCAATCGAAAGGGGAAAACCCCTGACGTGGATTGAGAACGCCATTCCGTGAACTCCGACGACGACTTCATAGCAGGAGCTGGAGACTCGACACCTTGCAATGACAAAACGACTGTCATCTGTAGTCGTACGCATAACATGGAAAGAATTTGACGTGGTTCGTTAGGGCTTCGACGCCTTTATCACGGGGGTCTTACATATGATAATGCCAGACATCGGCTCGTACATACGCGCTGCACATCATAAAGCCAATTGCGTCATCTTAATCCGTTCATCAAAGGATCGTCAACGTTTAATCAAGTGCAATTTCGTTCTCCTGGAACGTGTCCCTGTCTTTCAGCGGGTTTGTACTTGATTTTGGCAGCCTGTCACATTGCACGGTCTGCCGTTTTCCTGAGTTGCAATGTACCTCCCATCATGCACGGCTAGCAGGTGATTCCCTTGGCTCTAGTCACACATAATATTGGAAAATATTTTGTAATCGTCAACGAGAGTTGCGACTCGTGGGGGGTTCTCTCTTTGCACGCCATTGTGGTGCATCGAATCGTCGATGCTGTTGCATGTCCTCACGGTGGCCTTATTGATGGCTTATGCGGGACGACTGTGGGTATCCAAGTTATATACATCCATGTTTTATGCAAGAGGTGCCCATGTTGTCTCCCGATGGCAGGGACCACTCACCAGAGAGGTGGCGGTGCTGTCACTCCATCCTGGTTCCCACCGGACGACAGGGACAACAACGGGACATACGAGCCTTGCTTGACGTGCCAGACACCCCCTCACGACGGCGACGATGCACCACCCCCTACAGTCAACGGGGTCCAACGACGTGAAGCTGAGGGTCCCCTCAGGATGTCCCGTGTAGGCGGGCGTGTGTAGTTGACCAAGGGTCTGTCCGTCAGGTCCGACGATGGGGCAAAGGCAGCCGATGCCATGGCGAAGGTTGCCTCCACCCGCATCACGAACCCAACCCCACCTACTACCCCGAAGAAACGGAAGGCCGCAGTGGACTTCCCAGGTAACTCAAGATATGAAAACATGGTCACATGCAAAGTCCCCGTGGAAGAGGTTCACAATCGCATGGCGCTCGGATGGTTGAAAAGCATACGCACTCACTTTGTGGTGCGGTCCAAGCAGTACACGACCAAGAAGTGCCCGTGGATCGTATGTGCGGCGTATAGCAAGAGGTCCACAGCGGTCAACATCACATCGTTTGTGGATGGCCATGTTTGTGACCCCGGAGTCGGCCCGGGTAACCCCTTGCGCTCCATGAGGTGGGTTGCACGGTAGATTGAGAGCACCATTGCAAAGGACCCGTCTGTGAAGCCCAAGGCGCTCCAAACGGTCGTAGCAAAAGTGGCCAACACCAAGGTCCCCTACACCAACCTCTACAGCGCGAAGAAAGTATGTTTGGAGAATATTTACGGGAAGAAATCGGACTTGTGGAGCATGTTCCCACCTTACGTAGAGGAGGTACGTTTTTCTTTTCTGGCTTTGTTTTTGTGGACTTGTTTTTTAACGCTTCAACTCTGTGAAAATTCTGGGACTAATCGTGTTCAATGTGCTGTTTCATGCAGCTGCTGAGGGTCGACCCGCTCGCCACCGCAAAGGCCAAGAAAGACCATGACACGGGTGCATTCGACTTAGTGTTCGTCACACCCGGTGCCTACAAGAGAGGTTTTGAGTACACCCGGCAAGTCCTCCTCGTGGACGGTACACACCTCAAAAACGGTCACAAGCACGTACTCCTCATCCTGCAAATTTTTGACGCAAATGACAACGCCATGCCCGCTGCCTATGCCTTGGTGTCCGAGGAAGACGAGTGCAACTGCAGCTAGTTCTGTGAGTTGGTGGCTGCAGCGTACCCGACCGCCGCACAAGGAACGACCATCATTTCAGACCGTGAGAAAGGATTGGCCAACTCCGTGGAGGCCAAGCTACCTAGGGAGACCCACACATACGGCACCTAGCACCTTATACGCATCATGCAGTCTCGGTGCTAGGGCCGGTCGGGTGCTCTCTTCTGGAACCTGGCGCACGTGACGACGCAGGCGGATTGGGATGCCCGCCTCGCCGAGATACGCCGCACAAGGCCAAGGGCATCGGATTACCTGCTGGGTGGAAATGGAGAGCCCGGCATCCCCAAGGAGCACTTGAGCAGGCTTTTCTGCCATATTTCACGCGATGGGCACAAGCCATGGAGTCCCTCAATGGCAAGCTGGTGGATCTCCGAAAGATGTACCCATGTTTTTGTTTTGTGAACCTACACGTGTTGGTGTATGACTCGGGGACATTTGGCGCAAGTTGGCACGCGACACCGAGGGTAGCATCGCGCCGGCGCTTTTCTTTGAGGTAAAAAACAATTGTGACCGCAGCAGGGAGTACTCTTTAGACCTTGATGGGGACGAGGCCAGACCTTGGACAAGCGGCATCGCAGTGCGCCAAAATGGCTCTCCACGCGACGTCAACATCACCACGAAAGACTGCTCGTGTGGGTGCTGGCGGGAGTATGGGGTGCCGTGCCCCCTTGCGTGCAACCTCTTTCTCCAGAACGCCCTGAACTCCGTGGCGTATGTCGATTCCAGCTACCTCAACCTGAGCTACAAGAGGATGTACAACTCCCCATTTCCCTTGTCCAAGGTGCGGTTGGTGAAGCCGGCACACCCGAAGTGGAAGCAGCCTGGCCCAAGTCGCGGGCATGGGCGCGAGGCCACAGTGCGTTTGGATAGGTATGCCAAGGTGAAAAAACGGCGCATTTGTGCCTGCTGTGGAAAGCAAGGCCATGTTCTGTGTGCATGTCCTAACATGGAGGTCCCAACCCTCGAGCAGATGGCGGCCACACATGTTGCAGAGCTAGATGTAATCCGTCGCATGAGGGCGTCATGCAGGACGAACGTGGACGCCATGGGGTACTCCGGGGATGAGGTGGAGGATGCCCCCCCCCCCCACTGAAGAGGAGGCAGATTCGGATGAGGAGGGGGAGGAGGAGGAGGAGGGAGAGAAGAGGAGGAAGAGGAGGAGGAGGAAGAGGACGATGAGGGGGAGGACAGCAGGCAGGAGGGGGCGGAGGGGGAGGAGGAGGAGGGGGAGGATGGGGTGCAAGAGGTGGTTGACCCCGTCTCTGTGTCCACTGACAAGGAAGGGGTCGACCACGATGATGCCTAGGCTCGTGAGGAGGCATGGACGGCCTTCCATGCCGAGGTGGACATCATCAACCGTTCTTTCAGCCTTTGGTGAGTTTGTCCTAGCTACGGTCCATGACCCTTACACTACCGCAACTCTGGTTTCAGCTTCATTCATGATTTCAAACACTGTCTCCTGTCCATGTGTGTGCTGTGCAGAGATTACTCGAGTGCATTTCGTCAAGAGAATGTGCATGCCAGATCAAAAGTGGCCCGGGATTGCACTCCTGGAGCAGAGTAGCTTTCACTTGTGGTGTACTTGGGCTAGTACTTTTGTTTAACTCCGCATGTCATAGTGTTATACTGCTCAGTGCCTTAGCTTGTGTACTTCTCCCCCCCTCCCCCACAATGATTGATGTCCACATTCCTTTTCTTTGAAAATAGGTCACTAGCACAAACCAAAAATGGGATGGTAGTTTTGTTGAACTCTGGCTTTGTTGTAGTGCACAATTGCTGTCAGCTTCTGATGTTCTCAATACATGTTAGTGAATGGTGTCCAAATTCTATTTTTGTACATTTCAATGTAAAACAGCTACCAAGAATGTGTACATATAGACTTTGAAAACGTTCATTTCATTCTCTTTCAGTCAATTGTCTCTGCTGTGTGAGCACCTGCCAAAGGAATCAGAAACATGAGTACATGTGACCAAGCAGACTTGACCGTCATCTTCCTCATGGGAGTTGTCGCAACATTGGTGTGTCAAACACTGTTTTCCTACTTGTGGCAGCCAACAAGTACGAGATATGTAGGCATGTGCCATTGCATAGTGACACACAATGGCGCATCTCCAATAGATAGGTACACAAGTGAAGCAGAAGCGGAGGAAAGACATGGGGGAGATGTTTTGTACGAAGGAGGAGACGATGAAGACGAAGAGGTCGACTCTTTTGATGCTAATGAGGACATTTTCTTTGTTGCAATGGGATATCAGGGAAGACAAGGATGTGGATGTGACTTGTGCCACTAGCTTTGGCTGTGTAGTGTCCTTGATCCAAAGTGGTTAGATCCATAGTGGTTTGAGTAGTAGTGGAGACAGTTAGGCCCATACTGGTTCTTTGACATCATACACGATTGCCCATAGTCGTTCCTGAAATAATACTGGAATTCCCGTAGTTGTAACTGAAGTCATTCTACAATTCCCAAACTTGGGCCATCAACATTACTTCGATGCCTAGACTTGTCACATGATAAGACTGTAGTGCCCATAGTTGTCAGTGAAATAATACTCAACTGTCCATAGTTGTCAATGAAGTAATACTCCACTGACCATAAATGTCACGTACATAAAACACGGATACCCATATTTGTCAGTGAAATAATTCTCGGATACCGAGAAATGTCAATGCAATACATCTCGGATACCCATACTTGTCGCCGAAATAGAACTCGAATACCCAAAAATGTCAATGCAATAAAAGACGGATGCCCATACTTGTCACTGAAATGAAATGCGCATACCCATAAATGTCAATGCGATAAAAGTCGGATGTCCATACTTGTCACCGTCATCATCATTGAATGCCCACTACGGACTCGGTGGCTCGGTCCATGTCCACGGCTCCCATGGCTTGGGACAACTGGGCAGCCTGCTACTCGGCATGGAAACTCCCAAGTTCCAAGCCATGTGCTTCGGAGTTACAGGAGCTCGGGCCCATGATGGTTCTTCATGTCCCAACTCTTGGTTGCGTGCTACGTTGCGGTCCCACCGCTCCTTCAATGGGACCCATGCCCGATGTGCCGCCTGGGGGTTCGCTACGGGAGTACCCTATCCATGATGTGCCGGGCCATTTGGACGGACGTCGTTGTCCGTGTCCATCCAATGTGTTAGTCAAAGTTCAACAGTGGGAGTAAAGTAAGAGCATTGTACTGTCGGAGAAGCACCTTAAAGAAAATTTACACGTTAGTACCCGTTCATAGTGCAAACCGGTACAAAAACCAGGTTCACTAGTTGAACCTGTTTGCGTGAACTTGAGTGGACGTCGGCACATTCATTGGCGATATCAATTTCCTCTTCCGTGCGACGTGCAAACGTCAAATATAGCGCGACAATATCTGTCCACGTGCATGGCTCCAGCTTGTGTGAACTCCCCGCAGCGGAATGATAAACGAAATATGCATACCCAGAAATTTCAATGCAATAAAAGTCAGATGCCCATACTTGACACCGAAATAAGACTTGCATACCCAAAAATGTTAGTGCAATAAAATTTGGATGCCCATCCTAGTCCCGTTTAACAGAACTGGTCGTCATGGTAAACTCTTGAGACTCGTAAACCCCGGCTTCAAACAGGGTAAAAATGCAATTTAAAGAAAACAAATTCAACCACCGTCATAGAAGGAGGTAAACAAATTATATTCTGCCTATAATTACGTCATCTCATTTTTCATAACATAATGAAACATTCAAAATTCATCTAACTTTGTCAAACGTTTTTTTGTTGTGAAGTTCATCATAGACGCGTGAAACTAGCATGTTCACAATACAAGAACAAATTAGTCTCATTGAAATAAAGATATCATCACATACAACCACATTCATAAGAGTAACAAGAAGAAATGCCTTTTGAGGTTCTTCTTCAATATGTTGGTGAATTGCTATACATAAAACTCAATCATCAAGCGCATTCGTTCAATTTTTTGTTGTGTTTTTCTAGCTTTGGGACCCACACAAGCTGGAATAAACCCAGCATAGCTTGAGGTAACTTAGGAAAAGTTTGCCCAGACCATACACAATGTTTACGAGCACGAATGGGCAAACAAAAAAAAAAGTTTGAACGAGTGCGAGTGACAGTTTGGCAGCCCATTTACAACCAGTCTTCGCTTTCACAGACGAGGTAAGGCCTCATGGCAAACCTTCCATTATGTGGTCTGGATTGCATGCAATTGTTTAGTCTCTTAAGAGATGCTAATCTGAATACTTTTGCTCAGTTACTATGTAACCCTATGCACGCTTTGCGTGCAACACCTGCCTCTTGTTTCCTTTTTTTTTTGGTCCCGTGGTCGTAATCGATGGGAGCGAGAGAGTCCCTAAGACACCAAAACAAGCCCGGGGATTGAACGTGGCCCCCCAAACAACTTACAGCTTATATAATCCCGGATGTTTCCACAAGCGGTGGATTTTTTTTATGATTTTAATTGTTAAATGATATCTTCCCTCTCGTGCGCTGCACATGAAGGGAGCGTGCGTTACTTCGCTATAGAGTTGTTGGTAGGACTTCTTCCTTTTTTGACCAGGAGGGAGTTGTGCTACTCTTAGTGATGCATGGTTGAGGGTGTGGTCACCAGAATAGACTGGGTAGGGTTATGTGCTGGTTGGGCCCATCTCTCTTGCCATAAACGGTGGCACGTGTGATTTCCCAGAGTCTGCGCTCGTTGGTAAGAGTCGTGGGTCGTAGGAGGATGTTGGGTAGTATAGGTGCAGTCTTGGGGAAGAAGGTTACGAAAAGAGAGCGGAGGCATTTCATGATTGGTTGAATGTCGCGGCATTTTACAAAGCAGTTTTTGAGTGTTTCTAGTTCGTTTTAGCGTGGGCACAGTGTGGACAAGGGGAGGGGGGGGGGGAGCGATGTTTGTGGTTGACTTGGATGGATCTGTAAATGATGTGGAGCATGACGTCTTGTGGATATAACGCCACTGGAACACGGTGTTGGGGTATCTTTCTTCCCATTTCTATTTCTATGTTGTTGAGGGGTTTTCACGTTGCAAGAAAACTTTGTAGATATCTTAGAGTGTTTGGTTTCCCTTATTTTCTTGGTAGCTAGGGATGTCTAGTTGGTGTGGTGTGTCTATAAAGATTTTCTTCTTGACATATATCGGTGCGCTGTCTGGGCCGAGGAAAGGTCGGGGTTGGGCCCATGGATGGAGGCACAAGTGGCCTGTGACCAAGCAAACTTGTAGAGGGTCACCCCAGATTTTGGGGCCTCGCTGTCGTACTCGATAAATGATGGTGATGGGGAGTCCCGTGAGAGAGGGTAGAGTGACGTAAGGGGTGTAGTTGTAAATATTCGCAAGGACAGGTGGATCTGTCATAATAGAGACCTAAGAGAGAGGTAGGTGCTGTCGGACTTCTTCGAGCAATCGTGTCCGGCTAAGGGTGGGTAACTTGCCGAGTGCCTGGGAGAGAAGTTGAGGGTTGAAAAGGTGTCTCACCTGTATTTCCGAGGTGAGGAGGAATCGTTCTCGAGGAGTGATGCCAAAGGGTTGGGAGTTTGGTTGGAGGAGGTGTCTATTATAGGCAACGTAGTCTATGGAGATGTCTTGCCAAGTGAGATTTGGGTGAAGGATTATTGGGTTGGTGTCTAAGAAGCAGGAGAGGTATTGTCTCCATCGTGCGCTGAGCCGGGGGTCGCGGATGTTGAGTATTTTCCGGCGAGAGAGGGAGAAGTGTCCTTTTGGGTAAGCATTAGGTGTCTAAAACTGTTTGTTTCCATTTATCCTGTGGGGGTTTCAAGTACTCGTAGATCCATTTTGCGCATTGTGCCTGGATGAGGTGAGAGGGCTATTTGACCGCTAGTCCTTGTTTTGTGCCTGGGCAGATGATGGTTTTGTGGGTGTAAAGATGGACAAATCTCCGGGGGTCTACAGAGGCTGTGTGGGAGGACAGGAATTGTGCGAGGGTGTTGGTTAGATAGTTGAGGTGGTCTTGCACAGGGGGTAGGGTGGAAAAGTAGTACATGAACTTTGGGTTGAGGTAGGAATTTATCGCGACTACTTTTGTTCAGAGTGGGCTCCGAAAATTGTTCCAGAGGGGAATGGCGGCTTTGACCTTACTCTCAATTGGATCCCAAGTTGTCCCGTTGGTGTGGAATGGAACTGGATGCCTAGAATGCAGACTGGACCGTGTGTGACAGGGAAGGGTGGTCGGGTTACGATGTGGGTGTGCTGGCCAATGGGGACGATAACGGTTTATGTGGGGTTTGCTTTGAGGTCTGTGTGGTTAGCAATTGTTCTGAAAAGTTGTCGGGTTTGCTTGAGTTCTCAGACTAAGCGAATGAGTAGATTTGTGTCGTATGCGTATCCCGCAAATCGTCGATAGTCAAAGGACAGGGATGGGACTCCTTGTAGGTGCCATTTGATGTATGCGGAGATGGGCTCCATGGCACAAGTGAATAGTAGGGTGCCAAGGGGCACCCTTGGCGGACTCCGGAGTGGAGGGTGATGGGGGATGAGAGCTTGCCGTTGATGAGCAGTCGGGTGGTGGTGTTTTTTATGTAGGAGTTGGACCCACTTCATAAACTCCAATGGAATACCAAGGTGTAGCAAGGGATGTATCAGATACGGTCTGCTTAAGGTGTCATATGCTTTTTCAAAGTCTGCCGCAAGAAAATCCAGCTGTTCTTTGTTCTGGATGGCCCAATTTTGGACGTCGTGGATTTGGGAGAGTGTGAGTTGGAGGTTTCGGCCTTTGACGAAACCTGTCGGGTCTTGGTGAATGATGTAGGGTAATGCCTTGTTTAGACGGTTTACGAGTAGCCTTGCAAGGATCTTGTATTCTACGGTTAGCAAGGATATTGGTCCGTTATGTGGAATTTGATCTTTGTCCCATTTGTAATGGATGAGGATGGTGTTTGCTTCCGCAAAGTGACTATAATCTGAAGGGCTGTTAAGGAATCCATGGAAATAGCAAAGACGAGAAGTTGTGAAGTGGAGGTTGTTGCCGCATAAGGTTTCGATGTAGTTCTCCTGAGGTGCCTTCTGAGCACGGGGATTTATGATGGGGCTGGCTAAGGATGCTTTCTGTGATCTCGAGCTCGGTGATCGGGACGGCGAGGGCATATGCTAGATGAGGAGGTAGTGTTTTGCGTCGATCCGGGGAGAGGATTTTAAGATATATGCCATCCTGTCTGGGAGGTTTGTATATTCCTTGAAAGTAGGAGCAGGCTACTGCCTCAATGTTGCGTTGGCTAGTAACTTTCTGTCCAAGCTTGTTTGTTAGTTCCAGGATTGTTGTTTGTGCTTTACGTCCTGTAATGCGAGAGGTGAGGGTGTGGGATGGGAGTGTGGCTTGTGCATGCCAGCGTGTATTTAGGTAGCTATTAAGCACGGTGTCCAACCGGGCCATTTCTGCGGCGTCTGTCAAAGTGTTGGATGTTGCATGAGTCCTTCGCGCTCTTGCGAGCTGTTGTTGCATATGGACGATGAGTTTTTGTGTCCGTTGAGATTCTTGTTGGCTGAACTCTTTGAGAACCCAGATAATTGCGGGCTTGGATTGCCTCCAGGAGTCTGAAAGGAGGGTGGGGAGTCGTTTTTTAGCCCACGGTCATTGGAGGAGGGAGGCATTAAGGCGCCAATAACCCTTGCATTTGGTGGGGAGGTGGGTGCGAAAGGTGATCTGCACAAGGTTGGCTGCATAGTGGCCTGAAATGGATGTGGGGATTTGTATGTGGGAGAGTTTTGTGACTTCCGCTTGGAGTGAGGTGCAGTGGTAGACTCGAGCTAGACAGGCATGACTTTTGTGGGCGTGTGAGTAATACGTACATTCTCGACTCTGGGGTGTTTGGATCTGAACATGTTTTTAATGTTGAGGGAGTCGAGAAGGATCTGGAGGTTTCCTTTGTCTAGGGAGACATGGGTGGGGCTGCGGTCATGAGGGTGTGTTATGCAAATAAAATCTCCGATGAGCAGGTGTGGTTTGTGATCTATACAAGCTTTGTGGAGTTTCCTCCAGAAGGATCGGCGGGTTGTGAGGAGAGGGGGGGGGGATATAGGACACAGATCCTAAGACGTGTTATCTGGGAGCTTATGGACAGGAGCATGTATCGGGATTCGGGATCGGGGAGCATGGACACTTTTATCGATGGTTTGTATGCAAGATCGATGTCCTTGGCCTGGCAGGAACGTGAGGGAACCAGGGTAATGTTGAAATGTCTCTTTAGGACACTATACTCTAGGTTTTTTAGTCCGCTATTGGTGAGAATGAATACGTTTGGATTGTGGGGCTGAAGGATTTGGAGGAAGTGGCGGTGTTTGGAGGGGTTGTTAAAACTGTTGGCATTTAGGTGGAAAATGCGGAGGTGAACAATGTTTGTGGTGGATGTGTCGTGATTTTCTTGTTGAGGTGAGGGGTTGACATGTGGACCGTGGAACTCACATTCATTAGGGTGGGAGCATCATTTTTTTGTGTGTTATTACTTGTGTCGTGATGTATAGCGTTTGTGTTTTGTGTGTTCTGTGGGGGGGTTTGGGATTGTGGTTAAGAGACGTCTCTTGAGTTTGTTTGTATAATCTGAGAGTGGTGTGAAACATCGTTGGGAGAGGGATTGGTTTTGCCAATCCAGCCTCTCTCGGGTTTTATGGGGGGCTTGGGGGGATTCATTAGTCTAGCCTTATTCTCTAGGGCACAGTTTGGAGTGGTTAGGCTAAGCCTCGATGAGCTCCTTTGATGTGGAAGTGAGTTGGGGGGGGGTCACTGGGAAAATGGTTTAGGATATGTGATAGTGTGAGAGAGCTTCCTCTGTACATAGGACCTTGACCTAGAAAAGTCTCTCGAGAGATAGTTGCGATTGGACTGGAGAATCGGCATTTTGTAGGGAAAAGACATGATTCTAGATTTCAAGAGTGATTGTGACTATGACTAAGGTGGTTGGGAAGAGGGCTTGGACTTCAACTGGGGGTTGTCCAGCCGGTTGCAATCTATCTCGTGCACCAGCAGGCCTGCTTGTTAGAGTAGCCGCCTACGCCGCCTTTGTGCCATCTGTGCCCTGCAATGTGTAATAGGACAGAGGGGAGGGGGGAGAGGTGGGAGGAGGGATGGGGTAATGAGTTTGAGGGTGGTGGAGATGGAGGGGGTGTGATGTGGAACAATTGTTGATGGAGTGGTGTGGGTTTGTTTTATGTTGTGTAGGAGATTGTGGCAGGAGTGGTGCGATGGGAGGGGGTAGGAAGAAAGGGGTGTGGGGGGATTCGGGTTAGTATAGGGGGTAGAGCGGAATGGGAAGGGGAAGATGTGAGGGGTATAGCAGCTGCTACATCCGCGAAAGCGGCAACATGAAACTGACAGGTACATGTAGGGATTACCCACAGAATTCGATTGTGTGTCTGCCCTACTCGGTGATGTGAAGAATATAACCATCTTATCTGGCATTTGGAATAATTATGATCCTCTACCCACTTACCAGATAACATGAACAGTTTATCCATGAACAGCAAGAAATCGCAACATGTCGAAGCTTAATGCAATGCAGAGTCGACATGCTGACATCATCGATTTCTTCGAACATTCACAAACCTCTCATTTAAGGGGTTTGTGAATTTTTGTGGGAGGGGGGAGGGGGGTTGTATATGGTTCACATGGGGGGTCCGAGACTCCCCATGCGTTGGAAGGGAACCTGCTGGACCCTGCTACTGAAGGGCCTAGCAGGTGCCCATGCAAAAATAAAACCCCGAAACCCCACATGAAATTTGGGGTAGGGTTTGACTACGGTTTGCTTGGGATTTGCGAGATAGAAAAAAATGAACAAAATGAGCATTTTTGCTCGATCTCAAAAACACTCTTTTTTGCTCGACCGTGATTCTCGCGTGGGAGCGAGAGTCGCAAGGGGGGTCGACATGCCCCACCTTGCTTTGCTTGATCAGCGGCACATGCCGCTGATCAAGCATGATGAACGAAGTGGGCACTGTAGTCTTTTTTTTAAGTCGTTGGGCAGGGCAACAATATAATTTAGTCGCTGGGTAGGGCGTCACCAACCACCTTGCAGATTGGGAAGAAGGGTTACCTTATTACCGCAATTGTTTCGAAGGTTTTCACGAAGGTGTTTTTTGTTCTTACTTTTCAAAGAACCGGGACCGAGTTTTGTACTGTTATGGAAGTGGCCTCATGTAGTTCACTGCCATTAAACTTTGAAGTGACCCGGCCGTGTCATCTACTCGGGTGTGAAAACAAGGACGAGATGCATTGGGGCGTCCACATTTGCTTGCTTGAGCTCATGCAAGCAAATCCACGGCAGCCTGTGTGTGGACGTTATCAACATCCACGCAACGTCTGCGCTTTGTGGGACGTTGCCCTTGCTCAAAGTGACCCTTGAAGGGGTTTTTACCTGGATGAATTTGAATCCTTTGGAGGCATGATTTACAACTGTTACGGAAGTACCCAGGAGGAGTAAATGACCGGGATTGGAAATGGTCATAATTATTGTCCTTCCGAATAATTGCAGTAGTACGGTGTTATGCCCAAAAATGATACATCCACGAGTTGAATATTATACATGATAGATCCACATGAAAAAAAACAAAATCCACACCCATTTTGAGTGCCATGTCCAATGTTATGCTGAACAGAGCGTAGTGCTACGCCGAGCGGAGCGTAAATGGTGAATAGGTAGAAGTTGCGAGGTAAAACACGGTTTAAAATTTGGGACACTTGAGCAATTTATGCTATTGGTTTTTGCGCATCTCTCGTCGTACTCTGTTGTGTCTCCCGGCTTGTGTACATCGGCATGCAAATGACTGACGGCGATATGCTGTGCTACTGGAGTGTTGTCTGGTGGAGCCGGCGCACGCCATGCCTACACGCGTTTTGCATGAGCCTCCTCCAACCTTTGGTTGGCGTGCTCAGCTCCGTCGGCAGGCCCCCTCGGCAGCCGTGTCACAGGCAGTCATTGTCACGACACATGCTGTCTGCACACGTCTTGTGCTAGGTGTGACTACACTGTTGCATCTGTAGTGACATATTATGCCTAGGGTCCAAGTTCCATGATTTTTGGGCATAGTTGGTTCCAGGGACTAGCGTAGACACTACCTCGGTTTAGGTAGCCATAACTCCTCACTGATGTTTTTTCTAGCTGTTTCCAACCACACGACTTCATTTGTAGCATCGGTATTATGGAATGATCTAGTTTTTAGGGAAAACGGACAACGTCCGGGTTTTGGGTTATCAGCTGTCTGGCAGGGCTCATCGGGAAAACACTGCCTGCCAGAAAATAGGTCATTTTTCTGATTGGCTAGAAAACTGAGCAACAAGCTCTATAGAGTTGGGGGGGGTTGATCTTGGAGGGGTCTCCCATTATTACTCATTCTTACTTCCTAATCCGTCATTTCCAGCTGTCAGCTTTCGTCTGGCGCTAACTCTCGGTGTAACGCCATTGGTCGTTTTGTGACTAAGTGTGAACCCAAAATTAGGCCCTCATAAGAGTCATCCAAGGAGGGCGAGTGACTGGCCGCCTCAAGCATTCTGGTTGAGACGCGTCATGGTAAAGCAGGCATGGCTGTCATAGGGCAGGGACGTGAATTATGCATCCTAGCCTAATCCTTCCATGTGGCAGTGCCACGTGGAAACAGGGCCATAGCTGCGCTCAAGGGGTGGAGGAGGAGTGACGCGATGGAATCTCCACTGCAACACTCCTCTCGCTCCAAGTCCACACTAAAGGTGTCATCCGGACTAGAGTCGACCTAGACTCTAGCCCGTATATTAGTTTGTGGACAAGGACGCCTCGAGACTCCAATATCATGACCCTGAAACATGCCGTAAGTATATCAAGACCATTTGTAATGATAAAAATGGTTCGCACACTACATTCCTCCCCCTTTGCTCCGAAACGTCCCGGTTCGTCCTTGGTGATGGAGGTTTCATCATTGCGTACTTCAAGATTTAAACCCAGCAACAAAAATCATGCATAAGAGCACAGTTGTGAACTCTTGTCAACCGCAACACTGTTGCGTCACGTTCACTCACAATCAACCCCACACGTACGTGGTTTTTCACGACTGTGATCATCTACGTGTAACATTCCGTGTTGACCATGCAATCCCATGGCTCTTGCAAAGACGAGGCACGTACAACCTTTGTACGTTTGAACACACGTTTTGGCGTTCCTTCACGGAAGGTTTGTCACACGTGTGTATCATCGGCATGGTTGATGCCATTTAGGACGTACATTGTCAATGTCGACTTTCCAGTTTGGAAGAGATTATGGAATAAAATTGATTCCAAATTCCGTGTGGTATGTGTTCAGCAAACTGTTGTTGTGTCACCTCCTCTCCCTTTGTAAGGAGCATCCCTGCGACCAATTAACTGGCTGTCTTCGCAAAAACTGTCCAGGTCCACACAGCATTTCCCATGTCATTCAAACATTATCTCTTCCAAGGATTGTTGCCAAGGTAGTACCTCCCCGCAAAATTTTCAATACGTGCAATCCAGGGTCCTGACATTAGTCCTCTTGGTTTGCAACCACATGTTCATGACCACGCGAAGGTCTAGTAGAACTCCTTTAGCACCTGTGGGTTAGTTGGCTGAACTTAATCACACCCCAATAAGCCCATGCAACTCGCATGCTAGCTTTTTCTTAGGGTTGGGAGGCACCAAGATCCTAAGACATGGTTGCTGAGCACACATGTTTTTTCCGTTCAAGTATTGCACTCATCTTTGGAGGAGGCGGCATTGGTCGTTTGGCATGCGCAATGACCGTCAAAGTCTTTCATTAGACATGAAAATGCTCCGACCCAGATGATCTTGGTCTCAACCATCATCCCCTCATTTCTGTCTGAAATGGGTATCGTAGGCTACCGTTGACGTCCCTATCAAAAGCACACTGTTTTTGAGCTAGGTTCACTGAGATAACCAATCTCAACAACCATGGATTCTATCCACGGATGAAGTGTTAATCGTATGCTGTTTACCAACGGGTGTACCATGATCACAATCATTGCGGTACAAGTTGGAAGGACACCTTTTGGGTGTCAATTCTATGTGATTGTGATCGGACACTTCCGAATCACATCCGGTGAGCTTGGAACAACCAGTTCCCAAGTCTTTCAGTGCTTATGTCATCACGTCATAAGGTTCCATTCAGGAACCAATCACGGATTGTGTTTTTCAAGTCACAGCAAGACATGTTGCTTCAACGTCTTCTGTTGTGTACATTCGGTACTTCCACTCAACAGAGTGTTTTCCGTATGCCTCACCCAAGGCACTTGTAGAGGGGATCGCCCTCACCGTAGACATCCGTTGAACAACCACTATTGTGGATACCCCGCAGCAACATCCAAAACATGTTGTACTTGCAATCGGGAATGTACTTCAAGTGAACCATCTGAATAGACAAGGGAGATCAGTTGCTATATCACGACCTCCGGGTCAATAGAGCGTGGTTGGACTATACCGTAATCGCTATGATCTTTCGCGAAGATTGGTTTTGTTCCAACAAATTGGATAGCCGGTGCTTCACCATGCCTTTGGTATGATAGGAATCCATCATCATGATGTTTGAAGAGCATGACGTACACGACTAGTGTACCGCGTCACAATGCCCTCAACTTTGAGACATCTCTCAAAACATCAAAAGAATCCAATGAGAAATATCATTTCTCAAGGTCCATCCCAAAGGGTCCTCGTATCAACACTTAGTTGCGACACACTGGTCATCATTTCGCCTCAATGTTGATCATGACTCGCTATGTGGTCGGTCGGACCACCAAGATTTACCGTAGTGATTCATGATTTCAATTATTTGGTTTTTGCTAATCTTATAATCCTTGGTTTTGTTCAGAAAATTTGGGTTCAAATTATTTCCTGTATCTTTTCGATTTCTTCATAAGCTGCTTGGTCGACCCTTGATTTCAGTGACGGCCCGGAGTCATTTATTTTGTGAGTGATGTTTTTGGCGAAGGCGATCTTCATCAGCATGTCTGAAGATAGAGAGGGAGCAGGCAAGTGTGACAGCGGGACAGCAGGGCAGCCGAGTAATTGGACAGTAGGGTTACGAGCCAGCAGTGCTGTGGGGAAGTGGGGCAGCAAGAGCGGGAGAGCATGCCAACGAGGCAGCTGGCATGCTCGCCGTCGTTTGAACGTTTGCGCGTGCAAACATGCGAATGTTCAAACGGTCGAGAGCGTGCAAGTGCGAGGATGTGACACAAATTTGTTCATCCCATTTTTTTACAAAAAAGGACGTAAGCCCAAATCAGCAAGGCATCAGAACAAGATAATAAAGTACCATACACCCAGGAAACAGATTGTGTTGGTAAGCTCTTACATTAGGCGAATACATTCTGTAATTATTTCCTGTGTCCTATAAATTTGATGATAGCAAAACATTCAGCAAAATCCGTTGAGAGGAAAAGTCATTATTATCAAAATCAAGAATCAATAGGGTAGTTGCTAACACACTGTTAGCTTAAAGTTGTCGGCTTATAGATTGTCTCCATGGTCATAAGATTTCGGTGCAAAACCTAGACCTTAATGTGATCCCAACCGTGTCGTAGTTGGTTTGTAGAAATCGATGAGATCGTTATAGCTCCATGAAGCACCATGAGTAGAAAATGAGTGTCGCTCATTGTCTCTAAAATGGATTTTCACCAAACTATGGATGAATTTATGTCATCGACATCAGTTCACATACTGTTGTCTAACAATGTCCATGCCATGCTCACTCGTCCAGTGATGATAGACTGAAAGTGTTGCCTTCATATTTGTTCACTTTCAACATTCGGTCAATCCTGGCATACGCAAGAGAGCGACTCTTCCAGTCTTCGACCACTGCACTGTGGCATCTTTGTCCCCCTCTGGCGTGTTTACAACCCCCTATCACAAGTATCCGTGTCTTTTGAACAGGGTTGTCGGTACACTCATGTACTTTTTTTTATCGTCGGTACCGGTCGGGTACCCAATTTGTATCCATCACTCACCGAGTGAGAGGGTGTTGATGGTTTCACCATAGAGAATTTATTCATGGATTTCATCCTTGACACGGTCAATCATGGACCGATGTCTGTATCGGTCATGACTAATGATGCACATAACCTCCAAGAGGTATTGATGCATCTAGAACACACTGTGTACAAATAGCGCGATGTCAATGCTCGAGGATTGAAGTCGGCGTGCTAACCGACAGGTCCATTTCACATATCATGACATAGTCATGACACGGGCTTAGCCATTAAATGAACAAATTTGCCTTTGATCATAGTACCGCAATGGGACGTGCGACTGTCATAGCACACGTCCTGCGCCCACCAAACTATTCGTTTGGTGGAATGGTATCACCATTTTCATCCAAGACATCAGCTCATATTGTCTGCTTGATCAGTTTTCACAAAACCGTTGTGATCATTCGTCCATCCTACCTACCCACAACTTAATGCCATGTTCAACACACCACCAGTTAGCGGATAAGGTTTTTTTGCATATCGTGTACGTTTTCTATGCTTGCCATGTACCCAATTTCATGTGGCTGAAGTACCATGGTATGGATCGCATACCTTGAACCACTGAAAAGAGGGTTGTCTCCAACACTTGTTCATGCACTGTGACCTCCTACGGTCGTGCAAGCCGTGCATGTAATGGAACTAAGCTCAACCAACTAGGCTTTTGTAGCATGTTCTATCAATGGATATGGAGGAGTTTTTCCACCTTAAGCATGGTCCAAATGTGAGAAAATCGTCCTCATCAGACTTGATTTATCCGTTGAAATCTGGTTCGTACTTCTTTCGGAAGTACCTTCCATGCTGCTCTTGGCAGGGCAACTTTTTTTTTTTTTAACTTCCAATGGTCATCACTGTCGGTGGCGACCGAGGTCGCTGTGTTTTTGTTACGCCGTTCGGGCATACATCTGATCACCGCAGCCGTCTGTGATTGTTTCTAGCCATGCTTGCCAGTTCTCCATTGGAAGGATTCGACAGTATGACTATCCTTGAATTCGTTGAGATACCTTGTAAATGTGAAACGACGTGTTTTTGGAGCTTCGAATAACACGCTTAACGCACTTACCCATATTACCACTCTATGCATAGATCATATGCTTTTGTCTGGTGGTTTATTGCAAGCTAGCCTGACAAGGCAAAGTTGGCTCGTTCTTGCTACTGATACAACGGGGTGCGATCGGCACCCTTGTTATTATTGCAATCGGCATCTTATAACATGTGTTGTACCATCAACAATAGCATAGCTAGTCCAATCACAGCTCATATCCATAGTGTGTCTGGCACTTGCATTAGTGGTGCATTCGATACCAATGACAAAAGTGCAACCTGTAGCTTTACCAATTGTGCATTTGGCATTTATGACAACAGTGCATTCGGCACTTGTGTCAATGATTTAATCAATGCACTCTTCCGCCATGTATCCAACATCATGGTAATCGTGCGTTCGGCACTCATGTGAATCTTACGATTGAATCTTCTATGCCGTTCACATTCCAAGTACAATTGGCACTTGTCAGTGGACCATCCTGTATGGGTTTCCAACATTGCCCGTGTGTTCAGTGAGACCTGCACTCACATTTTTGTTTTGTCTAAATCCACTCACGAATGGCTTATCTGGCATCCTTGGTGTAATTGATGTTGACATGGTGTGCCCCTTGCCATGAGTGCCGTTGATCGTACTCCCTGGTTCGACCACGGAGGAGTGGTCGAATACCTGATATTAATTTAGATTTGGATTTCTTGGATTTTTCCATGCAGGATCGAGCTTTGAATCGCTCGATTTCAGTGAGTATTCAGAAAGTTAGCCTAGCCCGAAAAACGGGTGTTGGGTGGGTGGAATCTGGTACCCGCCATGGGTGGCGGGATATTCCACCGCCAGGGATCCGAGTTCATTCCTCATGGCCTCCAAATGCACCAGGGGCATGAATGAGGTGACGATAAGGACCTCCTTGACCAGGATGAACTTCTTGTTGACTTCTGGGCGAAGAAAGGCGCTTCGACGGGTCATCGTCGAAGCGCCTCCCGTTGCCTAGAGTGCAAGGCCAGGTGGGCGGCTCCACCAAGGGCTACTTCGACGGCCGTAGCAGGAGCTCTACTGCTCCGTTTTGGGCGTGCTTGGATGCGTTGGAAAGCTTAGATCACAGGCTATAAGGATCTGATGTAATCTCACTATGCTAACTAACAAAAATGTGTTTCGATTCAGATCTACTGAATGCGACGTGTTCTACCCACTCACATCCGTGATCCTTGTGCTCCACACTCTTCACCATTGGTGTCTATTGGCTGTCCAAACCTTGGTAGCGTGTAACACTGAGAGCTAGACATCCTTGAGGGTGCCTCCACACCCACTAGAGCCAACAAAGGGTTATGGGCCCACATGCCTAGACGGACCCTAGCTCTTCAAGCTTCACGCTACCGCCGCTCGCCATGGCAACGACCGAGCAAGAGAGCATCGGCGCCGTCTCCAAGTTCAATGGGAACGGCTTCCCCTTGTGGAGGTGGCAGTTTGAGGTCTACCTCGATGACAAGGGCCTGCTTGAGCTGGTCAACGGTGAAGAGACCGCGCCTCCGGATACCGCGACGCCGGAGGAAGTGGACAAGTACAAGAAGCGCAACAAGAAGGCGCTTGCATTGTTGGTGTTAGCGCTTGCTCCGCCGCAGCGCGCACTGATTCAAGGATGCACGGAGGCCGCGGAGGCCTGGAAGAAACTCTGCACCATCTACCAGTCCACCAACCTTGCTAACCAGCTCTTCGTCTTCAAGAGGCTCGNGGATGGAAGGTCGACCCTCAGCTGCAAGCCATGATCCTCCTTCTGGCCTTGCCGGACAGTTGGAGTCCCATGATCACCGTCGTAGGCGGCTGGTCCGCCGATGAGCTGAAGCACCCGAAGGTGGCTGAGTACGTCCGCAACGAATGGATGCGGCGTGGTGGGAGAGGAAGCGGGGCAACGTCAAGTTCCGCCTATGCCGTCCGCCCTCAAGGTGGAGGGGGAGGCAAGAAGGGGAAGGGTGCTAACCAGGGCACCAAGAGAGGTGAAAACAAAGGCGAGTGCTACAACTATGGCAAACAGGGCCACTATGCACGCAACTGCCCAAACAAGAAGTCGGACTAGCCCAGGAAGGGCGGAAAGAAGGACACCCAAGCCATGATGGCCAGGGAGTCTACCGACTTGACAGATCCGGAAGTCACTGTGATCGACTCCGGATCAGGCCGCCACACACAATGCAACCGGGCGGCATTCGTCACCTATGGCGCCACCGAGCGGCGCATGACAGTGGCCAACGGCAAAACAGAGTTGGCCGCGGGCGAAGGCAATGTTCGCATTGAGTCGGTGGTGAACGGGAAAGTCATTCCGTGCACCATTTACGACGTGCTCCACATGCCCAACTTTGGGGCAAATCTGCTGTCAGTGAGCCGCCTTACCGACAAGGGGCTCGAAGTGCTCTTCAACAAGAAGGAGGCCATCATCCGGAAGGAGGGAGACGGCAAGGTGATTGCGCATGGCAAGAGGGAGGAGGACCTCTGCCTTCTTTGTACCAAGGTCCTTACCAATGCGGTAAGGACTGACGCAGTCAACCTCGTGACAAAGGATGAAGGAAATCTGGACCTATGGCACCGTCGTCTATGTCACATCGCTCCCTCAACTGTGAGGGACATGGCGAAGAAGGAAGTGGTGCGGGGCCTTGAGGTCAAGGGCCTCGATGCAGCCAAGAATGCCGTGTGCGAGCCATGCGTGGTGGGCAAGGCGACACGGCAACCGTTTGACGGCAAAGGGACGCGTGCATCGACGAAGTTGGAAATGGTGCACACAGATGTGTGTGGACCGTTCGAGCCCTCCATTGGTGGGGCGCGCTACTTCGTCACCTTCATCGATGACCACAGCCGCAAGCTCTACCTCTACATCATCAAGAGGAAGAGCGATGTCTTATCTTGTATGCAGGAATTCGTGGCGGCTGTGGAGCGGCAAACGGAGTTGAAGGTGAAGGCGTTCCGGAGCAACAACGGTGGCGAGTATGAGGGCTGCTCGGCATGGATGAAGAGCAAGGGGATCGCGTGGCAGAAAACTACGCCACATTCTCCGCAGCAGAACAGCGTCGCCGAGAGGGCGAACCGCACTATCCTCAACATGGTCCGGTCCATGTTGAGCGATGCAGGCCTCGCGCAGTGGTACTGGGGCGAGGCGGCACGGACAGCGGCGTACATCATGAACCTGTCGCCGACGAAGCCGCTAAAGGACGCGGAGTCCAAGGTGTGGAAGACGCCACAAGAAGTGTGGAGCGGGAGGAAGCCAACTGTGGCACAACTCCGCACTTTTGGTTGTGTTGCACATGCTGTTGTGCAGGCACGGGAGGGGCGGGGCAAGCTGGACCCGCGGACTCGCCGGTGTATCTTCGTCGGGTACGAGAGCGGGAGCAAGGCGTACCGGCTCTTCGACCCGCGGAGGCAGCAGATCGTGAAGAGTCACGATGTCACGTTTGACGAGGAGAGTCGTTGGACGGACAAGGACGCGGGTCTCTCCAAGCGTGGGGAGTGGGCGCCACTCCTCGAGGGGGAGACGCCGGAGGACGCAAAAGAGGGTGACGTCCCATCGGCTCCAACCGGCGATAACCATCCGGGGGATGGTGGAGTAGCTGATTTGCATTCAGCCGCGTCGGACGATGAGTCCAAAGCGCCGGCAGCAGTGGAGCTGAACGAGGAGGCGGGGAATGAGCCCGCATCTCCACGGTCCCCGAGAGAGGGGAGCAGGCCAACGGTGCAAGTGGCGCCGCGAGAGGGCAGCAGCAGCAGCAGCAGCAGCAGCAACCTCAACAGCAGCAGCCCCGGAGAAGCGGACACGCAAGGAGGACGGCAAAACGGTACGATGCCGCGCATAGCACCTGGACTGGGTTTGCTCGAGCGTTCTTTGTGCAAGAGGAGCCCGAGACCGTCAAGGAGGCGTTGCAGCAGAAGGATGGGGCTGAGTGGGAGGGAGCCATAAAATCTGAGCTTGCCTCCCACGAAGAGAACGGCACTTGGCAGCTGATTGACAGACCGGAGGGTGCAAAAAATCATCGGCTCCAAGTGGATATTCAAGAAGAAGCTCACCAAGGAGGGGAAGGTGGAGCTGTACAAGGCGCGGCTGGTCGCAAAGGGGTACGCCCAGCGAAAAGGTGAACACTACAACGAAACCTTCGCGCCGGTGGCGAAGTTTGCCTCCATTCGCTCCATCCTCTCGATGGCGGCGGCTCGCGATTATGAAGTCCACCAAATGGATGTAAAAACCGCATTCCTCAACGGCGACCTGGACAAGGAGGTCTACATGGAGGTGCCGGAAGGGGTGGACGCGCCGCCGGGAAAGGTGTGCTGGCTTCGCAAGGCGCTCTACGGGCTCAAGCAAGCGCCACTCATGTGGTATCTGAAAATGGACGGCTTCATGGCCGAGCTTGGCTTCAAGCGCTGCGAGGCGGATCACAGCGTGTACGTGCGAAAGCAGTCGGGGTTGCACCAGATTGTGGTCCTCTACGTGGATGACCTCATCCTCCTGTCATCCAACATGGAGGAGTTGGTGAACCTGAAGCGGCAGTTGGGCGGTCGGTTCAAAATGACCGACATGGGCGAGCTCGAGTACTACCTCGGCGTCGCCATCAAGAGGGACCGCAAAGCACGCACGTTGGAGATGGGGCAGGCAAAGTACGTGCAAGAGGTGCTCCGCCGCTACAACATGGAGGAGTGCAACCCCATCGGCACACCCATGACCACCACATGTGAGTTGAGCTCGAGCATGGGCCCGAGCACGGACGAGGAGAAGGAGGAGATGGCAGGTGTGCCATACCAGTCCGCNGTGGGGAGCATCATGTACGCCATGGTGGCGACGCGGCCCGACCTGGCCTTCGCGGAGGGCCAAGTGAGCCGCTACGTTGCTGACCCCGGGCCGTTGCATTGGCAAGCGGTGAAGCGGATCCTCCGCTATCTCAAGGCGACAAAACAGTCGTGGCTAGTGTTTGGAGGGGGAGCGCGTGATGACTCCCTTGAGTTGGTCGCCTACTCGGATGCCGACTGGGCTGGTGATGTGGATGACAGAAAATCAACGTCGGGGTACGTGTTTGTGCTTGGTGGTGCAGCAGTTTCATGGGCAAGCAGGAAGCAGGACTGCGTGGCGCTGTCCAGCACCGAAGCGGAGTACATCGCGCTCGCGGAAGCCGCAAAGGAGGCGGTGTGGCTGCGTCGGCTGTTAAAGGAGATCGGCGTGCCCCAAAGGAAGCCGACGGTGCTTAACGTTGACAACATGAGTGCCATTGGCCTCACCCAAAACCCGGTGCTGCACAGGAGGACCAAGCACATCGAGATCCGGCATCACTACGCGCGGGACTTGGTGGCAAAGGGAGATGCGGCTATCGTGCATTGTGGCACTAAGCGCATGCTCGCCGATGCCATGACCAAGGCACAGCCCAAGGACAGGCACGAAGCAAGCTGCATGGAGCTCGGTCTGCGCTGTGAAGTTTAAAATGTTACAGGTTCCAAGGACAGGGCATCAAGGCTGCGGTGCAAGGGGGAGATTGTTGACATGGTGTGCCCCATGCTATGAGTGCCGTTGATCGTACTCCCTGGTTCGACCACTGAGGAGTGGTAGAATACCTGATATGACTCTAGATTTGGATTCCTTGGATTTTTCCATGCAGGATCGAGCTTTGAATCGCTCGATTTGAGTGAGTATTCAGAAAGTTAGCCTAGCCTGAAAAACGGGTGTTGGGTGGGTGGAATCTGGTACCCGCCATGGGTGGCGGGATATTCCACCGCCAGGGATCCGAGTTCATTCCTAATGGCCTCCAAATGCACCAGGGGCATGAATGAGGTGACGATAAGGTCCTCCTTGACCAGGATGAACTTCTTGTTGACTTCTGGGCGAAGAAAGGCGCTTCGACGGGTCATCGTCGAAGCGCCTCCCGTTGCCTAGAGTGCAAGGCCAGGTGGGCGGCTCCACCAAGGGCTACTTCGACGGCCGTAGCAGGAGCTCTACTGCTCCGTTTTGGGCGTGCTTGGATGCGTTGGAAAGATTAGATCACAGGCTATAAGGATCTGATGTAATCTCACTATGCTAACTAACAAAAATGTGTTTCGATTCAGATCTACTGAATGCGACGTGTTGTGCCCACTCACATCCGTGATCCTTGTGCTCCACACTCTTCACCATTGGTGTCTATTGGCTGCCCAAACCTTGGTAGCGTGTAACACTGAGAGCTAGGCATCCTTGAGGGTGCCTTCACACCCACTAGAGCCAACAATTGACACCCATGTGGATAGCCAATCGACATTCATTTCGGTCATATGTCTATAGACCATGAGCAGTGCGTTCGGCATTAGCATCACGGATGCTTTCGGCATTCGTGGTTGAAATGCAACTGGAACTTTTTCAGTGGTGTGTTCGACAACGACAAAGTTTCTGCAACCAACACTTGTGCTCTTGCCCGTATTGCAATCGGCACTTCCGTCGACGATGTGGAGGACGCTAGTGTAACCTTGCAATCGACACTCATTTTGTGCAGTCCGCACATTTCGCATTGTTACGGCGAATAGGTGAGACATCGAGTGGTCACAGCACGTACAATGCCTTTATTATTTCATTTTTAATCAATAATACGTCCTGAATTTTGTCACCGTTTTGGCTTTGAAAGGTCAGCCCTTCCGTGGTTTCTCACAAAATATCCCAAAGTCTGAGGTTAATCTACAAAATATTAGGCATTGTTGGTGCTAAACTCATTGCATTGAACATTTCCAAGCAAGTCCAGTTAAGGACATGGAAAACTGTCGGTTTTCCCTCTTTTCCTGCTTTGGAATGGAAACGAAAAAGGAAATCAGGGCCGCTGATCTTTGGGAGATCTCAACCAGAGCTCTTAAATTTTTGCCTGAAAATCCATGGTCAACTTGACGATGCGCTTGGGTTTGACCACAAAAGTTGTCACTGTTTCAAAAGTACTTTTCAAAGGATAACATATAATTCCTCAACTTGAGGATGCATGAAAAATAAACAAAATTATGGCTCATCAAGTGCCTCTTTTGATTGATGTTGGAAGCTTCCAATGGTCACCCCGTGGTGTGTTAAGAAAACTTTCGTACTTCCCCCTTTTTTCCATGAACAGGAAAATACCGAAGAGAAATTATTGCGAAACTTCTTAATACATTTTGGAGCCTAGAATGAACTCCATGCTGCCTTTTACAGCGGTGAACACGCGGCCAATAAGGCCGAGCCTCGGGTCCAACCGAGGAAATCGTCCTCGCCTCTAGTGCTAGTGGCACTTAGATTTTTTTTCTTGTGTGTGGAAAAGGTTATTCTTATTTAACCTGAATTTGGAGCTCTGTCTGAGCTTCAAATAGGTTTTCACGGTGCCCAAAAAAGATGCCAAATGAAGGACCTGTCCTCCATTTCACGTGGAACCGACCAGGTCCAAAACAGGAGTTGTTTCGGAAAAAGGAACACAAAAAACATATGTCGCACTCGAAACCTCAATCTCCTATCACAGAATGTGCTTGCCACAAGCTGCACCGCTCTTGCACGTTACATTTCAAAGGCGTTAAAAAATATATTCCGCGCTTTAGGGGCTATGTCCTCCGTCGGAGCGGGGAGGGAGGACGAAGCTTCCCGTCCTCCTTCCTTCTTGGGCCGTGGCCCATGTGAGGGGAGGGATGGGGAGGTTGTCTCGTTGCCTCCCCCTTGGGCTGCCAGGCTCACAAAGGGATGCCTCTCCTCTCCCCCCCCTTGGGCCGTCAGTCCACGTGAGAGCGGAAGGGGGGTGGGGAGGGGAGGTCGTCTCCTCTCCTCCCTCTTCCGGAGGGGAGAGAGGGGAGATCGCCCCCTCTCCTCCCCCTTGGGCCGTCAGCCCATGTTAGAGGGAAAGAGAGGGGGATCAACCTCTCTCCTCCCCCTTGGCACTGACGGCACGACCCTCCTCAATTTCCCCTAGAGGGAAAGAGAGGGGGATTGCGCTGTCGGCGTCATGGCCAAGTGGGAGAGGGAGGGTGGCTCGTCCCTCTTCTCCCCATCGGGTCCGTCGGCGCATTGAACGAGGGGGAGAGGGGGGGAGGGGGGCTCGTCCCTCTCCTCCCCCTCGGTGCTATCGGCACCGTGGACGAGGGGGAGGGCGTATCCCCCTCTCCTCCCCCTCGGTGCAGCCTACGCCGTGAACGACGGGGGGGGGGG